>LUCH01004778.1:26059-46598 GCA_013368495.1 Paragonimus heterotremus
CGCGATCAATTGGTCAACTAATTACGTTGCACAGCTTAAGATGGTTGGGTCACGTACCCCGTATGTCATGTGATCGTTTACCGTACCGAGTATTATATACTGAGGCCACCAACAGTTGGGTAAAACCGCGTACAGATCAAGCAATAACGTGGTCACGAAATATGAAGACCCTGACTCCTCTACTTAGCAGAGTGGGTAGGTGTCGCCTGCCTGGATGGGATCCTCGTGATCACTCAAACCACTGGGTGAAGACTCTATCCGAGATGGCGGTCTGTCTCAGTCAATGGCATACCTGTATTCATACCATATCTAGTTCTTCCGCTTAGTCTTCTTTTAATAATGTTCGACCCACTTAGTAACGTTTTCTTCTAGGATATTCCACGTCACTCTTAATGCGAGCGGCGGCCCGAACCACCGTGCATTTTGGTCAGGCTCATGGTTGTAACGATGATGATGATGGGGATGAATTATGCTGGGCATGTATTCATAAAACACGTGAGTACACCATGATTTTACAAATTACCTTACTGCATATGGAAAGACGCAGGTGAGTTGTCTTTACCAGATGAGCACAATCAATGTGACTGTTTATGCGGAACTAGCAGTAAACAGGGGGGGATTTCACGGCATAGGAACGGTAATCACCACAATACAATTATACACCGTGCAACTATACATCGTACAGCTATATACTATAGTTGATCCAGTAAAAAACCATATTTCTTTGGAAATGAAGGCGAACAATTTTATTATTTGAGGGGAAAGCAGCACACCGCATCAAAAGTTACCACGTACATTTTCTTCAGAATGTCGCAACGTGGACTAAATTGAAACAGCAGCAGAAAAATATCGAAATTTATGAGGAATTTAAATTTCGTTGTGTACTACATCTCAGCATGACACCGAATTAAAAAACGACAGTGCATATTACAGACTTTGAGGCTGGAAGTGTGAGTGTAGCAGCAATGAACAGTCCATCAATCGCTGTCCAAACCCTTCAAACCTGAAATTATTATAACATCATAATATGCTGATGTATGTAAACAATGCATGTGTAATGTATATCTCTGGTAATACGTTCTATAAATATTTTGCATAACCGTTACATAAGCAGCTCAGATTTGATATTCTTATCCTCCTTGAAAAGTCCGCCGATGCAGGATTAGCTAGTGATGAAGAATACTTTGAGTTTTCCAAAGAGTCTGACAGAGTTGGTCACTGTAGCTTGCCGCTGAAGTTCTATAAATATGGACTGGATAAGTGTGCACTCACGTGGTTTCTGAATGTAGGTCCAAAGTGAAGAAGAATGGGTAGTTGTCAGAGTGGTTCCCTATAAACAGCGACTTTTCGCAAGGAACCACTTTAGGACCTCTGTTGTTCATTCTTTTTATTCGTGAACCAACCAGCATAGTCAAATAACTGATTTTTTCTGTAGATCAACGGTACAAATTCTGGAGTGTTAGAAAGATCAGATAATTTTTCATAACGACTTGAACCGTTTGCAATTTACCGCTCAATTGCAGCAAAAGTAATCATCGAAATTGTGTCGACCACGATCGTGGTAGTACAAGGTTACTCGTATTGGTGTGCGCACGCGACCCAGCGACAGAGTTTGATTTTGTCTACGAATTGTGCAACCACGGCTAAAATAATACAAATGACTCAGAGCCTCTCAGAAAGAATTTGTGCAACAAGCTAGCCGGAAGACATTGCGTCAGTACGCTCGTCTCCAGGATCCGTTCACACTAGGAGACGAACATACTGGCCTATCATCCTTGTCTAAAAAGGATCCGACACGTATGGAAAGTTCAAGAGATCAGACAGTGGAAGGATCGTATGACTCACTGATATATTCAATCCAGAAAAACTGGTGGAATTAAGTCAGTTCCCAGTAAACTACAAAACCCAAGGGAGATATAATTCTCCTCTACAAGCTACATCCACACCCCGGGTTATCCACTGACATACTGACCCTCATTAAACGAGAACAAACGTTAAAGGGGTCCCTCTGTGAATTTTAGTTACGGGACGGGCCAGTTACTTTGTAAGCAGAACTACTTCACAGTTGGTCTCTATTGATTCTGGAACGCATTTTTGAACAAAGTGACCACGGCATAATTAGTTGAGAGTTTCAAGTGTTTACTTGATCGATGCGTACATCACGGACAACCTGAGCTGACGGTTTTCTAACCTTCATTTCATCCTAGTCCCAGCAATCATTACATGCGTATACCTGAAAGAGTGTCATTTCAGTGTGTTTCAGTGTTTGTTGCCGATATGATTACACGTCAGCGGCTTGATTGAATTATTCCATTATTTACTTCTGGTTGATTTGTTTAGACCTACAAACCGTCCAAATTCAGTCTTAACTGACCAACATGGAAATAGGAAGGCACAAGGAAAAATCATTCTCACTCATGCCACAATTTATGAACCGGCGAACCCATAACTGTGTAACCATATATATTCACAGTGAAAAAGTATAAGATCATACATAAGTTCAGGTTTTTTCTGAACCAGAAGTATTCGTTCCTGTATTCGAGTCGTTAGTATCTGAAGTGCATATCAAAACATCATGAACAGGAATGTTTAAAATGTTAAAAGGTCATTCGTTGTAATCGGAAAGATAACCGTAACAACTAATATAAATCCACTTTTGCGGGTGGTTTCCTGAGGGTAGGAACTATTCTTCCAGTCCCTCTTACGGCACGATGTAGTCAGAAAGTCAAACGAACTAGCTTCCAACTAAAACCGTTTTCATCTTACAGCTACCTTCAACCCGGCAATGAGGTCATATATGTCGGCACAGTTTTGTAATTCCTTACCACGTATTCCAAACAGGTTTTCGATTGAGTGGTGACTGTGATGATAGGCTGTTCCACCTATTACGTATACTTTGCAAAGTAAAAACCACATTCTTGACGCTGGATATTGTATAGTAGGTATTATTGAACTTAACTCTCAGGGGCGTAATAAATGTTGAAAACAACGTGTTCAAAGGGCTAACACAGAATTATGCTTCCTGTCCAGTGTGTGATTCGCTAAATAGCCTAATTAAACACAGGTGTTGTTTACCAAATTATCAGTGATAAAATGAATGAATGCAACCAGTTCACGCACGACCGAAGGTGCCAGTTCATCTGACGTCACTGCTAAACACTGTTTTTTTTTTACAAAAGTGTATATTCTATTTCCGAATAATGTTTCAGCATTCTCCTTATTTGCCACTACTGTCGGAATCAATTCCCCTCTCGTCTCTGGCCACCACGAGTTCTCACTGCGACGTTTGCGAGGAATTATAACCCGTCTACCTCCAACAACGTAGACTGCGTCCGGGATTGAAAACAACTCACCCGTCCGTTCGTCGGAAATCTAACCAGGCGTAACATTCTGACACTGTTCGTATGTGTCTGTCTTGCTTGAACGAACATGCTGTTGAAGCGAAGTTAAACGCCCTATTGTCAACAAATCCTACATTCGAAGTCCTTTGCCGAACTCTTTTAAGTTCATGTTAATTTGTACAAAAGTAAACATCGGACCATTAAGAGGTACTTTAGCGCCGCATGTTTCACAATGGCGGGAGCAGAAGTAACCTCGTTCAGTTCAGTGTGCCTATGTGTAACTAAGGGAATCGCTCATTCAGCCCATACTAACGACCTTTGTCATCTGACATTAGGGTTTCCACAGTCCACGGGGATACCGGTTACCTTAATATATAAAATCCAGTAGGTCGCCTAGCTCCAGCTGCCCAATATTGGCAGGCAGGAATGCGCGAACTCGTTTGTTGCAAACCCTGAAAAGTTAACCTCAGGCTCAGCAACTTCTGTATAGGTACTTAAGATCGACGTGTTTGATGACGAGAATAACTGTCTAATACCTCTGTCTCAGGTGCATGATCGCAAACACTATGAACTTGTTACATTGACTTGTATTCACATCCACCAAAGCTGATGTACGGTGCACATCATGTATCATGTAATAAAAATCGATGGTTCACTGAACCAAAAGTTCGTTCATCTGACGTAACTGGCAAACTAACAACCGGCTACCAACAGGCGCGCGCACACGAATACAAACGGGCACACGTACCTACGCTGGACATGATAAGCATGTGCGTGCACGCCATCAGAGTATCGATCGAGCTAGAACGCGTGAACTTATGATGGTGGATACAAATTTGAGGTCAATCGAATTCAATCAGTGATTTACGTTTGCGAGGTTCGACGTATAAGTGAAAAGCTTAAATATTTGTGAATATTTTGAAGAATAGCGTTCGTTTCTGTTAACTGATGAAATTTTCGAACATTTGCAATTCACTAAAAGGAACCCACTGGCTTTTAATTGCGTAAAACCAACAAGAAATCTTAGGCAAAAGATGGGTATGCTCGAGTGTAAGATTAGACGAAATTTATATCTGAAACTTGTTAAAATGGAAGACTTCGTTGGCAAGATTGGTTGATGATACCGTGCTGAGCGTTGCAAAAATATTTTAAAGATAATCTTGCACAAAGTTTAGGATGTTCTGCAAACCCCGAGTTGAATTACATCACCAACATAATGTAACCATCATCAAACTGTTTTCATTTAGGCTTATGTACTGGGCCGCTCAAAGTTGTAAAATGTAGGTTTGTAACAGAAATGGGGTAGACTTTAAAAGCTGATCCTGCCTGAAATGTTAGAAACGGTAAGCTTAGCGGGAAAATATTATTTAAAAAAGTTTCATGGACTAGTTTGTTCAAATTATTGAAGGTCTTATTCGTAAAAGAATAGGAAATCTGTGCAGAACTTTATCCCACGAAATGTACTTAAACGTCCCGCAACGCTCTTCAACATCAGCCCTTATTTAAATGGGTTACTTCGGAACGGTTCATCAGTGTCAAAAGAAGATGTGTACCATAACGTATCGACGGATATTATCCTCAATCACGTCCGAACACAATAGAACAAACAAAACGTGCAGATAGTGGCATCAAAAGATACGGATGCGTTTAGGGTTCATTAGTTTGAAGACAGATAAAAAAAGGTCCAGGTCGACAGTTTATGCATACAGAGATCCGGACGGCTGGCGAGACGGGTAACTGGCATTGGCATTGATTTAGAGAATGCCATTGAGTTGAATGTTCCGAACGAGTGGTAGTGCTTCGAACGAGTTGACCTGGACAATATAAAGGTCTGTATTACACAACCTCCCTTGAAATAAACAAAGCTGACCTATAGTTTGCATGTTATGGCGCTGTTGTGCATCACTCAATTAAGCACATGACTTGACATTGTTTGTCAGGGAAGTTGGTCTGTTCTGGTTAAAACGTCATCGTAACTGAAACAGATCTCACTTAGGGACACAGCATTTCGGCAACATGAGAATTTGGGTAGGTCCTTCAATCATTTTGATTAAAATTACTGAGCATAATTCAACACGTGCGAGTTAGGCTCAGCACACCAACTCTGCTATGGCCGAGTCTGAAAGTTAATAACCAGTGGGTCAAGTGCTTTCAAACAGAACAGTCGTGATTGTTTTCCTGTCGCTGTGAATGTAAAAAGAACATTTCAGCCTATCTGTTTTCCATTAAATTCCTTAGTCATTTATTCATCGGTTAAGACGCGTCCAGCTTTGTGAAACAGTGTTTACACTAGGTCTCGTCTGCATGTGACTAATACACAGAACAAAAGTTTTAAAAGTCGATCACTTCAAATGGTGCTGCGGTACAATCCGTTTCACAGTGAACCGTCTTATAGTTTAGCAAGCAAAACGTTCAGAAAAGATTACGTAAGTGAGCTTTTACTTAAATAACTAACCTTGTCACAACTCCCTGGATAAAACAGAATGAAAATATAGCATGTTATCAGAAATAAACACCTATTCAGTAGCTCATTCAAAAGATTACAGTAAACTGTGGTGACTGTCAGAGGAATGCCCGAAGTTTAACTGTCTTCGGGAAGAAAATATTTTCAACACGATGAGATAAGATGATAGTTTCATATGATATGGATAGCTTGCGGTACGGTAACGTGTACAGTCGTCAAAAAAGTTGAGCAAATGAGCATACCTGACCTTCAGTTTCAGTTGTACGAACAAATATTCATATGTGTTTTTTAGACCGCAAAAAAGACAGCCAGTTTTTCGCAATTCACAGCCTTCGCTTCAAACATGGCAAGGGGGTTTACCACCAATGGATAAAAGCAAAAAAGCTAAATATATTGAATATAAAGCAAAACTAGGACTAGAATCAGCGGAGTTGTGACTATCAGAGGATGATTATACGTATATATAAGTTTATGTATGTATATGGATAAACCAAGGATTGCTACCCTTGATGAAGCCATCAGAAAAGTTCCATCCAATATTCTAATCTGTCGGCACTGCCACAGGAGCTGATGGCAGTCTTTAAGATGTTGAACAAACGTTATAAAAGAGAACATGCGAAGACAGCATTGACAAACAAGGCGGGGGAGAGGAAAAAAATTTGTGAAATGCTGATATTCTTTAGAAACTGTGTGAGGGTACAACCGTTTGTGCCCAATGCGATTAAATGCGTCTTTAAAAAAGCCTTCTACACTGGCGATCGATTTCAAACCAAATTGAACCTCGTGCTGGGCTCAACTGAAGGTCTTGTATATCATCATAATTACAGCCAATTTGTCTCCGACATATGTTTTCAGATGACTATAATGGACGAACGTGTGAGTAAATGCAGCTGCGAATTTACATTATAAGATTGAAAATTATGAAAAGCATTCCTAAGAGGATAGACTCTCGGAAAAATTAGTTGCTACATCTTAGTAAAAATAAGCATGATGCAGACGATTTATCCACTGAATGGATCCACAACTAGTCTTGAAGTGCTCACTCCATCTGTCTGAAAGAAACTGACCAGCGGAATTCTACTTTCGGTTTATACGTAAGGCTAGATAAGCAAACTTATTTTTCACATTCTGGTTTATCCAGATTTTCCATTAGGCTCACCGCAACACACCAGTAAGGTCACGAGCTGTCCTGCTAATAAACTGGTGAGTTCGAGTGTTGGTTGAACGCTCTCATTGAATCCAAACCACATGTCGTAGAGTATATAACATGAAAACGAGGATGCCATAACAAAAAAGCTGAACGCATAGCACGCTATAGTGTGTAACATGCAAACGAAACAATACGTCTCAGTCAGTGACTGCTTTAGGACATTAACGCAACTGCACAGATCGACAGTAAAGAAAAAACTGGACTGCACTATCTTGCTATCAAAAAACCAGTATATCACCGAGGTTGCAAACCAAAAGCTCTAACTGCGAATAGACAACAGGGTATTCACAGACGAATGTTAGCAATATGAGGTGTTAGAACAGTGTGAAGCAGAAATTGAAACTCTACCTGAACAGTCGATATATTTAAGTTGGAATGGTTAGCATACAAATATCAAGAGAGTTTTTCACTTAAAAAGACAGGAAGTTTCATCATTTGGCAGGTATTTGAGATTGTGTGCAGTAGGCTCTAATGCTGAGTAGTTGACACCCAAACTTGCATTGATTAGCAAAATGATTACGGGAGAGGATTATGAACTAAGCTACACAAAAATTACGTGAAACAGACAGACCAAATTTTGCAAACGAAACTCTCCTATATCACCCATTTCTCGGGGATGATAGACAAACAAAAACCATTACCACTTTAAGATTTCCAGCCTCTGTCAAATATGTGTTTGCAGGCTGTACATCATTCATACTTGCCTATAGATTTCGCATTTAGAATTACGTTCCGGCCAACTGTTCTCAAAAACGATACATCTTTGAAAAACAGGTCGATTCTTGTTAGAGCTCGCCGATGATATATATCGTTGCTGTGAAAGGAGGCAAATTTAAACGCGTTTTCCTGAGCCAATCCTGTTAACCACTATGGAGAGTAGCTTGAACTAAGCAAACAGTGTACTCGTTCCAGCTTCATTCCAATACTGGGTTGAAGCCGGAAATGGTTGGTTTCTGTGTACAGCGTATAATTTTCTCTCACGGAATAAGATGCCTTGTCTATACGATCAAACCTCTGCCTGGAGGAGGCCGCAGGCACCACCCAGGTTGACTGACTGACAAAAAGTTTGGTCTGTGTGGAGAAGTGGCTTTGTGAGATCAGACAGAGATTACCCGATCGAGAGTATAGAGGTATTGAATTGTTTCTACGACCGAAACCATCGTAATTCCTCTGTACCTCCTATCTCTACGTTAAGGTTTGTAGCTACTTTAGACCACCCTCACTCTGCGAACTGACAAAAAAATTTGTTTAATTGATTTCTTGAACGATATTTTACATTGGATTTCTAACTTTCTCAGTCCGCACTCTTTTATTTAAATCTTGCCCTTCGAATTACTCAGTTAATTGTAATTTATTCAAGTTAATCGGAAAAATCATTCACACAGCAAAGTTGGAAGATGATCTCAAGTTCTGGCGGTTCGGTTCTCACGGTCATCCTTTGTGAGGACAATATACAAGACAAATGCTCGCAGGAAAAAAAATGCTTACTTGGTGTATTTGTGAGTTATTTTCTATCATCTAGTCATCCATCTCTAGAACTGTCCACTGTGTTTGTATGTACTCGCAAGCGTTTTGGAGGTCGCTTGTGAAATCGAGTGGACTACCACCAAAGATAGAATAAGTACTTTCTGAATCGAACCGGGTTTTCTGAGTCTGATGTCTTGTTGGCCGTTACAAGTGATTTAATCACTATTGCATAGCACATAGTGGAGTAAGAGAAACCGAAACCAACTTTTGTTTATATGTTCTAAATGTAACAAAGTATTAAAAATGGTGGTTAAATAGAAATATAAACACTTTGTTTTACCAAAATGAGACTGTACATTATGAAGAGTCTGTTTGCTTCCCTGATGAAGATTTTCGGTCTTGTCAACTAAACTTTTTTTTGTTGCTCATTGGTTCCCGCAAGAAGAAACCAAAACCACTTCAATGAATGAAGTTCTGACATCAAAACTCTTGCCTCTCGGATTGAAGATTGTTTTGTCGTTATGAGTCAAATTCATATTAGTGATTGGTTCATCGCAACCTCCTTCAGCAACGACGAAACTCGTGACGTAAATGAACGGTTCCGTTGACAAAAACGATTCAAAGTTAACTGCGAGATTAAAGATAGGCTACTGCCATCCTTGCTGCAAAATCGTAGATATAGCACCTCCACACATTATTCCCAAATGATTAAATGAAACTTTCAATTTGCTCAGGATACTTTGGATTGTATTTAAAATATAACAAGATAAAATACACTTGACTGCATTCTCGTGACTTCAACGTCTAGCATCCGGGTGTAGTTTCAAACCACTGTGTGCACAATCGATCGGGACACTTTACAAGTTCTTGTTCAAAGAAAGCTTCTCATAACAGAACAGGCCTGACCACCCCCGTCATACTAGAACTGATGAACTGAATATCCTCGATGAATGTTTTTGATATTACATGAAGTAAACTTTACACCCAAGTGATTGCAGCTGTCACATTCTCATGGACCTTTCAGCCAGTCTATGCGAATGCGACAGCTGTGAACAGTTGTGAGTGATGTGCAATTTATGCACAACCAAAATCCCATACTATTCACAGGTTTTGTTATCGCAATCTTAATATTGTTGGTGCATGGCAAACAAAATTAACGAAACAGCGAAGCCGTGCATTTCACCGACTGCACGGCTACTAGTCGAGAATCGGTGAGGAAAAGGGCATTATTATTGAGTATTATGCAGGTTTTGGCATGAAATTTGTACAGATCGTTCTCATCAACATGAACTGGACATATCAAATGGGCTTCTGTTTTTGCTGTTCGGGCACGTTCTTTTACTGGTAACCGTGGTACTAGGTCTGTACATAGCGTGATCAGACGCTTACCCGGAGGCATGAGTCAGCACCATGCAGCCTAGATCAAAAGTAGTGTTACCAAGGTAATCCGCAATGAAATTGTAGAACATTGCCTAATATCATCACACTACCAATTCTTTCGTTTCATTTGAGAAGCACAGTTAAATTAATCGATATCTGTGAAACATGATTCTAACAATGACAAAGATCATGGTAATTTTCCTGAGCGATCCACTGTTGTTAGTCCATAAACGGTTTGTTCCGGCATTATGAGCGTAACAGTGCGTAGTCTACTCCACTGTCGTCCAAACCTACACGGTTTCATTCGAGTCGTGATTGTCAGTTAACTGTGTCAAACGGTTGTTTTTGCTTGCAACTATGACTCGTTTTACCTTGTTTTGAATTGTTGTTTGCCACTGCTTATATAGCACAGATAACAATGTTACACATAAGCTATACGTACACAGTCTGCAGAGAAATGCTTGAAGACGAGCTTGTATGCTACACTGTTCTGGAAGACTATTCGTGGAATTTATATTATTGCCAGTGTTGCTGATTCTGCAATTGTTCATACTGTTGGCAAAGGTTTATGAGAATTAAACAGTTTCACATCCATCATTTCAAAGGTCATAAGACTCGCATCAAATCCCGACAGTTTGCTCGCGCGAATCTAATTCTACTTTGGACGCTCTGTAAACAGGTGACGACGGAAGGCAACATGATTATCATGAACCATACTAATGAAATCAGCAGTCGTAAGTTTGAGGATAAGAAAAATAAAATGAGAAAACAAGGGAGTAACAGGAAAATGTAACGAAAATCCAGAAATATTCTGATGGACACACAGCACGCATAGATCAAGAAACAAACAAAAACAAACCGACTGGAAGCACTGGAAAAGAGTCCAGCGTACCCCCGGGATTCTACATGTTTGTCTATCTGAAGGTAAAAAAAAATGATGAGGTTGTCAGCACAGATTCCGTTAGAATGTTTTTCATTGATCCCCATCTAAAGTAACACAATGGTGGAGCCCTTTCGTAGGTCTTAATATCATCTCTTCAATAAAGGGAATCGTCTGTACAATAAAGTGGTAACTAGCTTCAAACGATACCCAAAGTTAAAGCGTATCACCGATTTCAACCGAATGTAGAAGTCTTCAGAAAATAGCCCAAAACAGTCTATAAGGTCACGCAGATAAACTATCGTCCGTCACTACTGATTTGTGATTTAGAGGCAGATAGAGCTCGTCTGAAATGGTTCTTCCCAGATTCACCCGATGAATGACGTTCTTGGGCTTTCGCTTTCGAGCGAATACGCGGTACAACATGAACTTTAAGAGTGCAGTATGTTGTTTTCTTTTCACATCATTCACCCGTAGCAGACTACCCTTATTCCGCTGGAGTAGAACAATAAGTTTCTTCTCTAATCTGGTCTCTTCTGTTTGACCGTCGAGTGTATTTTCAATATTTGTGAAATCTACATACGAATCGGTGAGAGTCTAACAAGCTGAAGGATTTGGAGCAAAGATAAAAAACGGTACCTCCTATCGATAAATGGAGAATATTCGTACCATATTCGTTTGAATGAGATCACAACTCTGTAGCCTTCCGTTTGATGTGGCTGGGCGTAACACGTAAAGGAGTTAACAAAGAAATTTGCACTAGTTTTATTAATGCATGCTTTAAATATTTCCGACAGATTTTACTGTTCACAATTTATTACAACGGAATTTATATGTTGAACGTCACTCACAAATGATCACAAGTGCTGAACTTCGATACCGATCCAGTCAACCCATCCCAAATAGTCTACTGGAATGCAACAGCAGTGATCACTTCTGACGGTTGTTCAATGTATACACAACCAGACTCCCATTACCTACTAGTACAAATGAATTGGAACGCGCTTCACAAAGTTTACACGAAATAGTTAAAGCCCGAAATCACTCGACTTGTTCAAAGTGTTGTTGTATCCGTCTACAAAGCCTTATGATCGTTTTCAGGATTGGAACCTTTTCTCGGGTTCTGTAGCTAAGGTTGCGGCTAGTATTCATAACAAGTAATTGATAAATAAATAAGCAAGAATAACAAAAATTCGTGACGAAGAACAATCAAAAATCATACCATTTAGAGGTCACCACTGGCTGCAACATTCTGTGTCCGATGGTCCTTTCATTCTCGACCTCCCCAACCTAACAGACGACATCTATCACCATTGTTTAGCAAACCGGTCAAGGTTTATTATGTTTACTTAATCAGACTATCTGTAGCTCGGTAAAATGCAGACATAATTTTAACGAACGGCACAGATTTCTCTGTCTGTTGACAAACAGATAGCAGCTTTCAGAGAATCCATAAAAAAAACTAGGTTATGGTTACATACCAGAGAGGGGAACTGGTGTGAATATAACCGCTACATTCCTCACATGTTCACTACTAGAGGCTAAGGCGAAATAACTCTTAAGTAACCTTATCGGTTACAGTCCAATTCGTTAAAAGTAAATTTGTATGATGGTTGTTATGACTCCCCTACCTTATAATCAAATAAGCTGGTATTGTAGTTAATAGATATCAGTTTAGAAGGTAAAAAGTTGCGAACATTTTGGACCTCAGCTGCACGCCGGAAGATGCGAAATTTCACATTCAGACTCAACGCGCTGTCTCATATGGAATTTGCCAAATGATCTAACAAGTTCACTGCCAAAGCTGGATTCCTCAATCTGTTTGTTTACAATGCCTATGATTGAGCAGCTGAAGTTGACGAACAATAGCAGGTACCAAAAATTCTGCGGTCTCAGTGATTATACACACACAGATGTTCAGCGCGTATGAATACAAAAACGTTGACAGCCAAGTACTTAATAATCTGAAGCACACGTTTGGTGGCTTGAAACTTTTCGAGGCAGCACTGGCTACATTTGCATCTTCTGAACACAGAGAACCGGATGACAGTTCAGTAGCCAGTCACATGTGTTGCGTGTTTCATATGAAAAGTGCTGTAGGACAAATAGTCTTAACTTCCTTAAACTAACCATGATAGTATCCTTAGCTATTGTATATTAGGAATCCGGCTCAAGATTGCTTGTGTAAGCCTTAGTAAACCAGTGGGTTTAAGTATTCGAGCAAGTTAGATCAACATTCAACAACAGATGTACTACTAGCTAAAACTTCAGGTTTCCTGAAATCGTCCTTTTCAATCACCAAGTGGAAAATTTTCTAAATTTAATCGACATAAGCTTCCTGCTTTTCTTCCACATGTGCCAATTCAACTGTCGTTAAAATGCGCACAGTAATATTGTAATCTATCACCAAAACCATCAAGGTCAGTCTTTTGGGTAACACGTCCGGTGACAACGCAAGAAATTCATCAATTACATCAAGTGTTGTTAAGATTTTAAACAACTTGCCCTTTTTAATGTGACTTTGGCTATTTTGACAAAAGTGGGTAACTCTGAACTTGTTTGGAAAACTATTATCCAGAAAGATTTCTGGAAAACTTTCTTTTTGTGTTGTCACATTATACTGCAGACGTTTCGGCGTTCACATACAAAAATGTACGGATACCGCATATTTTAAATCTCAAAGCACTGAAGGTGCTTTTACTAGATTTGATCTACCCTGTTTTATCTTTTCTTTGACTGAATACGTTAACCTGTGGTAGATATTACAACTGTGATATGACTATGTTTGTTGATTCACGTTTCACTAACTTACATTTTATTCCTAAAATGTTTTCAATAGGCTTTTGGGAATCCTTCAAAAACATTCTGTTTTCTTTGTATCCTACTATTAGGATTAATTATTGACTGGCATACGTCTAGTACGGGTGACAGACACTGCCACGACAAAAACTAAAAAACGAAGCAAGTGAGGTAAAATATTTTCGGCTATTGTTCTGGATCTCCTTAAGCAATGTATCTAGATCTAGACTTTCAAAGATGTTGTGTGACTACTTACAAGCACATGACCCAGAAAGTAACACATTTGAGTCAGTTAAACTTTTTCCATACAAACCGAACTGACAATTTAAAGCACGCATGAGGATGTGAATATCTTGATCAATATAAGGAAACTATTTCTGCACTAAAGCAAATGCACTTTAGCACAAAGAAGCACACCGAAAGATGTTATGAAACGTCTGCTTACAAACCCAAACTCAATCAACGAAAGCAAATGGAATAATGCTTCACTAAGCCGAAGTCAGCTTACAATCATCCGACTAACTACCATGAAACCTAGATTGGTTCACTGTACTTACGCTGAATCATAAACTAAAACCAATACAACATGTTCTGTCCTAATAAACCGGTCAGATTGATAGTAAATCCAGCACTACCTATCTTCAACTTTGCAGCAGAATATTCTACTAGTTAGTGACCTAAGTATAGTTTATCTTAATAGACTAGATACACGTAGTCACTAATGGTAGGACACGCAAGAATATTAAGTCGATTTTAGACCGATGATAAGTTGCTGGTTAGGTTTCGTGGCATATTTTCAATTTCAAACTCAAGTAAACGCAGTGAAGTGTTTCATGATATTTTCATCGTATTCGAATTGCATGGGGCCTCTATCGCTCAACAGTATGGATCGGCAAAGTACACTTGGTAAGTTCTAAAACCTACCAAGTGTTTGAGCAGTGATCAGTATATAACTCCAGTGTCAGTCAGTGTGGTGATAGGAGAAAACATTCAAATTTTGTATGATTTGGTGGAACAGCCGGAAGTCATATTCAGCTTAGAAAAGAGACTTGAAAGAACCACTTTTGTCAAACACCCTTAATGTTCACTTTATGTTCAACGGCGAGTTGTACAGACAATCCAAGAGAAATCCCATTTAGGTTCACTGCTGGCAGAAGCCCGCATGGATATGTTATAAAAACATAAGAGCCAATAATTGTCTTTGGGTTTTCGGTGCAGCATACGCTTAATTTTTTTCGTCTTAAAGGTGGAATCTAACGGTACGTTTCATTTTCTAGATACCGAATTAACCAGAGGTCAAGACAGTATAATGAGTATGTGGGTAAATCGTAAACCAACATAATCACGTCAGTATACCAACTTCGACGGTCTTGAACCCATTGAACGAAATCATACTTCGGTTCACTGTCTGACAACCAGAACAGACAAGATCTATGCAAGTGACTCAGTGGAGCAAGAAATGAAGTCGGTTTAAAACCGGTTGGGGGAAAACGGTTATCCAAGTCAAAACACTGCTTCAAATATGAGAGCCAAAACTTTATAAAAAAGTATCACCTGCTACCAAAAAATAACCCGGCTATTAGAAACCTCTGATGGAAGAGTGTAAGGAAACAGATCAATTTGATTGTTGTTTCTGCCGGTCACTTAGACATAGCATCGCAGCGACAAGCCTAAGAAGTCTGTTCACTATAATGTTAATGTTACAACTGAACTTGAAAATAAACTGCCAATCCATAAGTAATCAGTGCTTGTGTATTCGTTTCCGTTTTTTATCTGTTTTGCGAAGTATGTTACCCATATGACTGGGTACTTATCAAAAGGATCAAGGAATATGATCCACTCTGATGGGAAACCGGCTGAAGTGTATCAAATACTGGGAGCATGACTGCACATTCTGCGACGTTAGTCACTGTGTAGACGTCACCAAAACCTTCCCATTAGTCAATAGAGTGGCCACCACCCAACCACTGGAGATAGCCAAATGGATTGCAATCAGATTACATAAAAATCCGTGTAACTTCTGAGGAGGCAAATCAATCACAGCCTTTCTAGACACAAATATTTGACTCTGGCCGTCTGACGTGAAATCCCGTCAGCGTTCGCTCCATGTCAAATTAATTATGTTGAGCCTGGCATTCGCTCTAAATGTCACTCGTTTAAAGTGAATTCACACATTTTGGTATTTCCATTACGACAAGTTTTGATATGCTTTCGGTAATTGTGTTGTTTCGAAAAATATATTCGACGAGAAAGGCTGTTTGTCCTGTTGCGTCAGTTTGGTAACAGACAGTAGATTTATCATGAAAGACGTGCCGAATTGCTAAACCTCCAGAGTGCGGGGTGTCCTCTAACAAAAGTTGTAATATAAAACCTGCTGTTCTTCCAACCAATTAACATCAAGACGTCAAAATAATATCTGAACTCTCGGGGGTTGAACAAAGTGACCACACTTTCGTAAATATTTCCGAAAGCACGACATCCTAATGACTGCCTATATCTCGCAAAAATGACAACTATATAACAGACGAAGCCCCTGATGAACAATGGTTTCCGATAATTATTCACCAAATCAAGAGAGTTATACAGGCTCAACAAAATTAAAACCGACTGTCTTTGGATCATATGAAGCATGACAAAAGTCCTAGCAGCAATAAGCTACCCACTCAAACGGGGAAACACCGAAGTTAACGGTGAGTGATTCTGAGTTCCCCCTCACCATCGTATTACAGAATAATCGAGCGTAGGTTGGAATAACAATCAGACTGATAGTGTGATATTCGTCGGCGGCAAGCGCAAGGTTTACAAGAACTTTATTGGGAACAAAATATTAGGTTGCGTAGCCTAGTGGCGGTCGATTCTGCGAAATCTGGTAATCGTTCTCCGATCAGTTTCGGGTGGTTGACAGAAAATCTGTAAATTACATAGAAGGCCTGTGTAGGGTCAACCTGGTGGTCAGCATCACTTGATTGTGAAACGACTGCAATGCTGAAGGATTTGGTCGAATCTGTTCTGAGTTAAGCTGGATGATTTTCTTCAATCGGTTTTGACGAAAGCCTCGTCGCACGACCTGTTGTGAAACAGCGAGAGAATGGGTGCACACTCATGAACTGGTCATGAACAGGGAGCTTGTCTTTTAGGCTCAATGTCAACAAAGGTGTATAGTGACTCAGCCGCTTACAGCTGCCGCCGGAACTATGTGCTTGAGAGTATGCTGAAGTCAACGGTTGAGGGTCTGTGTTGTAATGCCAGTCTTAGGTGAAGGGCGGAGGAACATGGCGTTCTTCTCCACCTTGGTAGTCAAACCCCGCGGCCTAGTTACAATTGTGTTTCGGATGGTAACACAAACTTGAAAGCCATTTTCTCGTGGCACATCAGCCAGCATCTCTATTTCCTGATCTACTATGTCTGCAGAACAAATAATAATTACTGTGCTCATCACGCAATGGATGAGGTCTCGTTTTTGTTTCAGAGACGCAAACTACCGAAGTCTGTGTATTGCGCAATTCATGTTGCTCTACGATAAACAAAGCGTACTCAACTATCATTTGGGTATCTATTTGGATTTACACCTCGAAAGTGTAATGGATTATCTGATTCAATTTCGGAAACCAACGTAATGGTCAATTGCTTCTGAGTGAACTAGTGGCCGGCAGCAAGTAGATCATGCTCAGAGTTTGACAGAATGAAAATATCGTCTACGTACCGCTTATGTTAACATATCCGCACTTTAGCCTGTCCACGAGAACATCCGCTAGTAGTGAGCCCATAGAGGAACCTCTAGAGACTCCACCAGTCTGACGATACAGTCCTCTGTTACATACTAATTGGACGCTGAGAGTACATCGTGAAAGCAATCCTTTCAATATAGGTATGGGTACACCAAACTCATTGATACGTTCAGGGATGGAATTAGGAGTCTGTAGCACATGGAAGTTTGTGAGTAACCAACAGACATCTAGCAAACAAATGTAATGATTCTTCTCATTAATGTTTTTTATATTATTAATAAAGTCGAACGCATCTTGTCGGTTGCATGAACACAAATGCCGGCAAATAACTTTAAGTGTGCTGTTGTGTTTTATGGGGAACTTTACATATCAAAAATATGCCTCGACAAATGAGTTGGGCCATGTATTTTGTGCAAACCGTATAGATGAGGGGTGATTGAGTCAGTCGGTTCTAGTTTTTCAGACTGTACCTCTGTAATTATTCTTTGTTGCGGAAGTTGCCTGAAGTTGTCTACGATCTAACCTTTGGTCAGAGTTGTTTTATCCTTTTCAGCTGCAGGCTGCTGAGGTTACTTGGATCCACGAGAATCTCCAACGCTCTGTCGAGGTATTCTCCCCTTTCTATAATAGCTATGCCTGCATCTTCGCCTGGACGTGCCATCAGGATACCGTCACATTCGCAAGGAGCTCCCAAGACCAGGAGGTGTCTAACGTTAATATGATTTCTATGAAAAGACTGGCTTCCTCGATATTTGTAACAGCAATTTACTGAATCTGAGTTTAATTGCTCCAGCCATACTTGTAGCTTTATTTCAGAAGTAACAGTTTTGTTGCCCACGTCGTAGATACGACCAGTTAAGAATTAAAGTGCAACTTGAAAACCTCGACAACCAGACGTGTCAGTTGACTTCACCTCAAATGCCACTTTAGAGCTCTAGTTACACGTCTCAACAAAGGTTCAGGCATTTAACTTCACTTCCAAACTTGAAAGTGATGAGTGTAAGTAAGAGGAATGTTAACACTTCTTCCGGGATTCAAAATGTGTCCTTAGGACTGGTTACTAAAACTCGACTTGCCACGTTAAACAAAACATTGAGTGATGCTGCAATCGCCCTTCTAAGTAGACTTATAAAACCGAGTAGATGCAGCTGTTTTGTGAAGTATTCAGAAGAAAATTACTGATAAAAGAGTTTGACAAACAGACAACAGAAGTGACAACTCAAAACAATTCATCAGTGTTGTTTTATATGCTTTTGGGAAGGATTGCTGCAGACACTAAGACGCTTTGCATACAACCTTCTGTCACTGTTCTTTGTTTTACCGTCAACATTGCGTACTATAACAAAAGTACGTTTAAAACAAAACATATGTATACCGATTGAACTGGCGCACCTGAAACTGAACTAGACAAGTTGATCGGGTGGATTATATCTAATTAGGACTTAGGATTATAACGAATTTCACGAATACTTCTCCCTGTTTGTGACTGACTGGTATATTAACGGTGAAATTCATGGTTAAAAACGTATATTACGACAAGGTTGTCCGCCAGATTACTCTGGAAGTCGTTTGTAAAAACTCTTTGCTCTGTTTTGTGTTTGAAGTTCTATTACTCTGCCGATTCATTCTTCTTCTATTCACAAAATACCAGTTACTCAATTATCGTGAAGAAGTTTTTTGTGAAGCTTATTTCATGCTTGCCTAGTCCAAAGAAGTATAGAAACAATCGTTTATTTACATAAGTGATTGAACTTGGAAGGCTCACTGTTCTGTGTTTCATAAGAGCAGATGTACACCGCATACCATGATTACTTCAAAAGTACGGACAAACCGATAGAAGATCACTGCACAGCTATATTTATTTCGCTGCCAAAAGTCAAAACATCCACCTCCTAAACTGCTTAAAAATTTACCCAGAAGTGAAGTCAGTGCAATCTGTTGAGTGACAACGGAAACATGAGTACGTGAGTATTGATAACGTTTTTCCTACCGCTAGTTGTTACACCAGCTGCTAACAGCGGACAAGTCACGTAAAGTGACACATGAAAGTGGTTAGTTGAGAGCACAGCATCAATTGTTCGATTTGCGCACTGTGTGCAAACAGCATGGAACTGTATAGCCTGATATTAATGGACCTTCTCGTATATGAATTCCCGGTTTGCAGAAGAGAGTCCATCGTACTAAAATAACCAACAATCCAAGTATAATTGTACCTGGGGCACAATTAAAGAAAAACTACAGCGCCAGAAATTCTTGAATTTCCAGTCTCTTAATGAGCCATCCGCTTTCTTTAGACCTACATGTGACCTGAATAAAATGCACACAGCCAGCAACAACTTACGCTGCAGTGATCAGTCGCGTTTTTGACATGTTACTTATTAGCGAACGTTTGACATCCTTCACAGATACGTCGATACACCGAAGAAGTATCAAGAATAATCGGCCAATACATCCCGAATATTGTCGCCTGGGCGATAATTCCCAAAACTTCAACCACTGACAAATCAGTCAGTACTCCTTTGCCAAAGTTGCACCAGTACATAGTTTTACTAACGTACATACTCGTACTTCAAGTTAGAAATCAGGTAGTGAATTTTTAAGTAAACATTGATCTAAAAAAAATCCAGTTTGAGGCCCCTTTTAAGTGTACAAAACCTGCATATTTTTAAGCAGGGGATCAGGGATATAACAATAGTAAAGGCTTTATACAAGGCTTTCAGCTGAATGACAGACAACATAGAACCTATAACGTGAAAGCGCTACACATAACTATGATCCACCCTGACAGCGGTTTGTCGATGAAAAATGACGAAAGTGTGGTATTAAGGATGCAGCTGTTATTTCAAGAAGGAAACACGTGCTTCACAGAACAAATGAGCGCCAGATGCGTTAATTTCAAGTCGACGAAACTGATTTGGGTGAACGAAAATTGTAAACGAAGAAGACGAACGGCAAGTCAATGGGGCAAATGCAAGAGGGCGTGTTCCACAATTTCTAATTTACTTTAACCCAAAACGGTGGCACAATTTTCGAATCATACTCGAAGTACGGTTTGGCAGCCAGTTCTACTTATTGTAAAGTGTGCGTTAGGAACAAATTCCCAGCATCTTTGACTGGAGATAGGTGCGTGGTTATAGTCACAGATTGGAAGGCACTGTTTCCAGAAGCGCTTCCTGTCAGCTTGAGGAATGATGGAATCAGTGTGGTTCATAATTTATAGATTCCCCGTATACAGCAAGAAGTTACCGAAGGTCGCTTTTGAAAAGTTAA
>LUCH01004779.1:0-10279 GCA_013368495.1 Paragonimus heterotremus
CAGCCGCCCAGATGATCTACATTTATCGCAATTTAGTTGGATACAGTCTAAACTGGCTACGCTCAGAACTCAGTAAAACTCCAAAGAGAGGCCAAGGCAAGAAGTATGGAACCAAGCGTCACAACCGAAACATTGAAGTGCGTGGCCTCTCGCGCGAACAAGCTAAGAGCACAAACTGCACGCAGACTGCTTCAACATGTATGCAGGATACTCACCGAGGCAGATGAAAAGGGGGAATGAGACAAGATACACTCGACACTAGGTGGGTAGCGGTTAGTAACGTTAATTTCAGAAGTTAAAAATAAGGCGAGATTATCTAAGTTGAGGAACGTGACGAACTAAAAATTAATCAGACTGAAATACTTTAACCGAACTAAATTATACTACAGTAGTTGAGAAGAAAAGAAAACCCCAGTGAAAAGTTTGAAAATGAAAACTGCACGAGACAACCTGATGATTTCAAACACGTGTGCAGTTGAAGTTAACAAAGCGTTATATACAAAAAAGTACAAAGACAAATCACAAAATGACTGTTAACAGTGGACAGTGTAGAAGATATTTCCATTAAATCTGTTTTTCCTTGATTAAACCGTTAATCGGTGCGTTTTGTTTGGTCGGGCTAAAATCTGGTTGGTTCCCTTCGATTGCATATTTTCTTAGTCGCGTTGTTGGTTTGTATAACCATGTCAATGGGCGGCCCCGTCATTGTTCTGAGTACGTTGTTTACAACGTGTGGTTTTCACTGTCCTATAGACCGCAATTCCAGAGGTGAAAAGAGCAAGTCCGTTCAACTAGCCAATATTGAAGCGGGGAAGACTGTTGCTGATGTTGTACGAACATGTTTGGGTCCCCGGGCCATGCTAAAAATGTTGATGGATCCCATGGGAGGCATCGTTATGACAAACGATGGGAATGCTATTTTACGTGAGGTAAACGAAAACTTCAAATTTTCACCAGGTCTAGATCACTGTGGAACATCCCGCTGCCAAATCAATGATTGAGATTGCTCGTACTCAAGATGAAGAAGTTGGCGATGGGACAACGTCCGTCATCATCTTGGGTAAATACACCTTATTAGTTAATGTTTTTAAGGTGGTGAAATGCTCGCTGTCGCTGCTCCCTGCATTGAAAGACAAATTCATCCAACGAAAATTATTTCTGCATTTAGAAAAGGCTTGGATGACATGCTCTCTGCTTTACGCGATAACCTCAGGTATTCATGTGACCTTATCAAACTGCTGTAAAAGCATCCCTGTTGATACGAATAATAAGGAGGAGATGTTTAAAGTGATAAAGAGCTGCGTTGGCACCAAGTTTATCAATCAGTGGGCTGACCTTGCCTGTCAAATTGCCTTGGATGCTGTGAAGACAGTTACCATCGAAAGCGATGGACGTAAGGAGATTGATATCAAACGTTACGCTAAAATTGAGAAGGTGGGGGTTGTGTTTTATCGCCTTGATATTTAGATACCCGGTGGGTCGACTGAAGATTCGGTTGTCATGGACGGTGTCATGTTCAATAAGGATGTCGTTCATCCGCGAATGTCTCGTAAAATAGAAAACCCTCGTATCCTACTTTTGGATTGTAACCTCGAATACAAAAAGGGTGAGAGTCAGACTTCCATTGAAATCAGTAACGAAAAGGATTTTACGTAAGCTTACTGTTTACTTAATTTTATTGCTCGTAGACGGGCCTTGGAGATTGAAGAAAACTATATCAAGGAAATTTGTGATAATATAATTAAGTATAAGCCGGATGTAGTGATAACTGAAAAAGGCGTTAGCGACCTTGCGCAACATTTTCTTGCCAAAGCAGGGATATCAGTTTTGAGACGTTTGCGCAAGACGGACAATTTTCGCATCGCTAGGGCCACGGGTGCCACTATAGTCAGTAGACCTGAAGAGATTAAGGAGGACGATATAGGAACTCAAGCTGGCTTATTCGAAGTTAAAACCATCGGGGATGAATATTTCACTTTTATTACAAAGTGCAAAGTAAGTCATCTGTATTTTGCTTGATTAAGTCGTAGAATCCCAAGGCTTGTACGATTTTGTTGCGCGGAGCCAGCAAAGATGTTCTGAATGAAGTCGAACGTAATTTGCAAGATGCCATGAATGTTGCAAGAAATGTTATGCTTGATCAGAGATTGGTACCTGGTGGGGGTGCCATCGAAATGGCACTTGGGCAAGTTTTGACAGAGAAGGCGAGATCCGCCGTTTCTGGAGTACAGCAGATGGCTTACCTATCAATGGCTCAAGCTCTCGAAGTTATTCCGAGGACGTTGGCTAAAAATTGTGGAGCAAATGTCCTACGACTAATAACTGAATTGCGTGCGCGTCACGCGATAGATCCTGCTAAGTACTGGACCCTAGGGGTCGATGGAACAACTGGAAAGTTAGCTGATATGAAGGAACTGAACGTATGGGATCCATTGGTTGTCAAGTCCCAAACGTTCAAAACATCAATTGAGGTTAGTTACATTTCAGCCTTACATTTATTATCTCAGACCGCTATTCTGCTCTTGCGCATTGACGATGTAGTTTCTGGCGTGAAGAAGCAAGGTGGAGACACTCCGACTAACGCAGCTCCGGCAGCCGAATAATTATGAGCTCCCTCATGTATTGTTGGTTTTCAATCTACACCTGTTTGAATTAAAGAACGCCTTGTTCTCTTCTATTTCTTTGGGAGTTCGTTCTAAATACATGATTCTCAAACAAAAATTTCAGGACTACTTCGATTATTTTCAGCGCGACTGCTTTGGTCGACCGTCCGTCCAATTTGGATCTATTTAGATATGTGATCATGAAGTTGCAGGTGAAAGGTAATTGTTCATTGATAGAAGGCAGGAGTCGCTGACTGTGTTAGCCTCTTCTCTAAGCGTCTCGATCCCAAAATGAGCAGGATTAATTGTCCTCTTCCTTCCAGCTCGCCACCATATGTTCATCTAGAAGCCGCTTGAAGACCACGTCATTGGGTGCTAGCACCACATGCGCTGGTAGAGCATTCCAACTATTAGCGGCCCGCCGTGACAGTCGAAATACGGCAGGGAGTCGTCCCGATCGTTGTTTGAGAATCGTGAATGGATGACCCCGGAATCTGTGCTCATTTCGAAGGGAAAGTCTGCTCGGAGCTCTTCACCCATGTCGCCTCGCAAAATGCGGCGTATCACAATAAGGTCACCGCGGAGCCGCCGGTAGCTCTGAGGATCCATGTCCAGGTGCTCTAACCGCCGGTTATAGGAGAGGCCCCTCATCCCAATAACCATGCGTGTGGCTGCCCTCTGTACTCTTTCAAGTTGAGACACCTCATTTTGTGTACAGGGAAACACTGCGGCGTGGCCGTACTCTAGTCTCGGACGAACATGAGATGAGAAGAGTAAGCAAAAGGCCTCCTTGGACACTAGCAAAGGAACGACGGATAGCCCCAAGCACTCTCCTAGCTTTAACACAAGCTTGTGTTGTGTGAGCCTGCGTTTTGAGAGTGTCAGACACTAGCACCCCGAGGTCACGTTCTGCATTACAGTGTGTCAATAAGTGACCTCCAACATGATAGGCCTTGACGTCCGTGATATCTCCCAGGTGCATGAAAGAGCATTTTTCCGGGTTAAGGAGCAAGCCCCATCGCACCGTCCATGTTGAAATCCTATCTAAGTCCTGTTGCAGTATATCGCTATCCTCTACTGAAGAGACTGCCCTCCACACTTCCAAGTCATCCGCGAAGACGAGGGCAGGTGACTGCAACTGGTCCAATAGATCATTGATAAAGACCAGAAACAGCAAGGACCCGAGTACTGATCCTTGCGGCACACCACTTAGGGCAGGCAGCCATTTCGATAATTTCTGACCGACTCTTACCGCGAATGACCTGCCACGCAGTAAGTCTGCTATCCAATTTGTTATAGGCAAGTTGACAGAGTACGCCAACAACTTGGTGAGCAAATGACTGTGCGGTACTCTGTCGAACGCCTTGCTGAAGTCGAGAAACACTACGCCCAGAGTCTGCTCTCGCTTCCACCCATCGCTCTCTGGCAATCAGGAGGTTCGTCAAGCACGATCGCCCCCTCCGGAAACCGTGCTACTTCTCGCTGAGTGTCGAGAGTTGGTCCAGATGCCTCTGCAGACGACGGGCAATCGGCCGCTCCATTACTTTACCAAATACGCAAGTCAAGGATACTGGTCGGTAATTGACAGCTTCCGATCGCCCTCCACCTTTGTACATAGGTGTAATCACCGCTCGTTTCCATTCCGTTGGCAGTTTACCTTCGTTCAAGGACTGTTGGTACAGGTCCGTCAGTGGCCCAGCCAATTCCACCGCCAGTTCACGCATCAATAAAGGGTGAATGGTATCCTGTCCGGGAGACTTGTTGACATTCATTCATAATGTTTGACGCGTCCGTGGCATTACTCACTAGGTTGCACTAAGGACGGATTCATGAAGCTGGCAGATTCCACCCTGTCCCTTGATAATCAGGTTGATGCTTCACTTTAAGTCCACATGTTATGCACCTTTTCAAGTGAGCAGTGCAATCAGTCGCTCAAGAAGCATACTGAACGCATGCATCATCTCGTTTTAAGGGCTAGAACCACGTTATACTAGTTAATTTGACGCCATTTCTGAGTTGTGTTTTGACTTGACGATCTTTGTTGCTATTGACAGATTATTTTACGAGAAAGTAGAAGTTTGGCTCCACCACGTGGACCTGTTACAGTAGCTTCATAGGCACTAGCAGCTACAAAATACAAACGGAAGCAGGGCGCCCTCGTTCCTTTTGCTTGAGGTTGTTGGCACGGGTTGCTGCCGTAGGCTAACGACTAACGTGAGTTCTCACTTGATTTGTATCAACCTTTTCTTCATCGTCATGAGTGCACCATTACTCGGTCTTTATCAGAGTAGAAATATAACTTGTTGCGACATTTTGACTTTTCGTTCACTCTCATCAGTCACAAACGTAAAACATACCAGTCGTGTTTGAGATCCCCAACCCCTCCGTCTAACTCTGGGTGGATGATTGGAAGCGTATTACCGGGGACTCCTCCCGTTTCCAGTAATCATTGTACAGTTCCCACGAAAGATATTGTTAGTCATAGTAACGCTGTCCCGGTGAGTTCCATGTCCAATCACCCAGTCTTCGGTTTCTGTTGTCCCTTGCTAAGGCCAGGAATACGAGTCGGTATGGGACTTTCAGCGTTAGAACTGTGGAAAAAAATCGTCAACAGGGTGCTTTCGCGCGGTCACTAGACTAATCGAAAGTCACCGTCTGCGTTATTTTGGACTAGGATCCTGGACGGTTATCAACTCATCAAACCGGTGACATCGACATTGGCTATTCAGTATGAATCGTACACTTCAGCTGACTCCATAGTACAGGGTTTAGCCGCGTTGTTTGGTTAGATCCCAGTTGGCAGTAGGGTATATCTCTCTTAGTAGACCCTGTAGGATCAGTTCTAGAGGTCATGCCCTCACAATCCTTGACCCAGATTGACTGTTCCTGCTGGAAGACTGAGTCTTCACGTTTTGCTGGCCGGTGACCACGACGGCTGACTCGTGCAACTGGCCTGATCGGCGGTAAAATGGATGTACCAAGCTAACCTATTATAAATGCTCAGCCTTTTTAACCTAGAAGGCCCCCAATAACCGATACGCACGGATCTCGTTGGTCATTGATGCAGTGAGTGTTAACGCATGAGGCAGTGTGGTACGTGAGTTCAATAGACATCGGATCTAATGGGTGACCTTAGGTACGTGACAATCCGGACTCTGTATTCCTCGAAGCAATCCATACAGGTTGGGAGTCTTCATGAAATGCTCAAACGCCACCTAGTCGCTGATCGAAAAGCTTAGCTGGCGTGGAAGTAGTATTGGATCCGCTTCTACATCAAGGTGCACTGTCGGGCTATACGAGCTGATCCGTATCACCGCACAGAAGCAATTACCTGTCCACGAAATGAATAGCTTACTTACCCATTACAGGTAAAGAGGACTCGGTATGTGTGTTAAACATTCCAAAGGACGATATAGCTGGTCTGTTTCTACTGTCGGAAGCAGAAATGGCCCTGGAGCTTAAGTTTTTGAGGCGTAACAAGGCTCGTGGTCCAGTCCTTTCTGTTTTCTTAAGGATGGTGAGAAGAGGTTGATGTCAGAATTGACGAAACTCCTCCAGACAGTTTGGGAAACTGAAGAGGTATCTCGTAATTGGCGCCTATCAGTAGTAATTCCCGTTTTCAAATGGCGGCCCGAAGTCTATGTGACATCCACAGAGGCACCCATCTAGTGTCATTTGTGTCCGAGTTAATCGCTGGCCTAATTTTATGTCGGCTCATTAAGCCCAGAGCAAGACAAACACGCGAAAAACAGGTGGAATTTCGATCTGGTCGGCGATGTGTTGATCACACTTTTACTCTGCGACGGGTTTCGGAACATCCGCATCCATATAGGCAACCGACAATCGCAGTGTGTTTTGACCTGAAGGCTGCTTTCGATCCAGTTGCTCGTAACGTTTTCCGGAACTCACTTCTTCACGTGGAAATACCAGGGAAAGTAGTGAATCTGATGAGGTGACTGTATGCTCACTGTGCAAGCGTGGTGAGAGTTTATGGACACTTCTCGGGCGTTCATCGTTTCTAGTGGTTTTTGAGCTCTTCCATCCTGTCCAATTTTGTCA
This sequence comes from Paragonimus heterotremus, assembly GCA_013368495.1. Classification (NCBI taxonomy): domain Eukaryota; kingdom Metazoa; phylum Platyhelminthes; class Trematoda; order Plagiorchiida; family Troglotrematidae; genus Paragonimus; species Paragonimus heterotremus. Next base: position 6,663 of record LUCH01004779.1, read on the forward strand.
TGGACGACACCCTATAAAATGGGCTAAAAGAGTCCAGTGAGCTTGATGTCAAGCTTTCTTGTGCTCGGTTGGCCGATCTGGAATATGTAGATGACAGTGTCTTACTTAGCCTCTCTGCCTAAAACATATACACCATGTTGAACAAGTTGAGTGGCCGGACTGTTTTGTACAGAATGCACTTCAAAGTGCAGCTCACTGCTTCAACACTGGAACGTCTCCACTCCTATCTTCTTTATTCCAAGCAATCCGTTTGAGACTATGGACAGTTTCACGTACGCGGAGTTCACTATTTCGTCAGCTTGTAATATTGCTGATGAGATATCAGCGAGGATAGCAAAAGTACGAATTTCCTTTGCCAACCTACGTCATTCGTGGTGACGGAAATACGTTCGGTTGTCGTTAAAAGGATTGGTTATATAATACGTTCTTTTGTGCTCTCTGGGTGGGAACCGTGGTCTGTTCGCAACGAAGTTGTCAACAGACCTGTTGTATTTGACCATCATTGTCTCCGCCACATAGCCAACATTAAGTGGACCGATCGCTTGAGCAGTATGACCGTTTACCTGCGCGTATTCGGGAACTCTCGGGACGCGTGGTCAATTGGCCAACTACTTACTTTGCACAGCCTGCGATGGTTGAGTCACGTACTCCGTATGCCAACTGGGTGTTTACCGTACCGGGCGTTATATACTGAGATCATCAGCTGTTCGGTGGAACCACGTGGTGGTCAAACAACAACATTGTTACGAAATATGAGGACCCTGACTGCTCCACTGAGCAAAGTTGGTAGGTGTCGCTTGCCTGGATGGGGTCCTCGTGATCACTCGAATCGCTGGTTAGAAACGCTGTCCGAGATGGCGGTGTTTCGCAGTCGATGGCGCATCTGCATCCATACCATTTCTAGTTCTGCTTAGTTTCCTTCCATTTGAACCTTCTTAGTGACGTTTTCTTCTAGGATACTCCACGTCACTGTTGAGGTGAGCGGCGGCCCGAGTCATAGTATCTTCTGGTCAGGTTCATGGCTGTTATGATGACAATGAATCACTTACGGAGTTTGGCTGTGACGTATGTCCTACCGATTACCTGGTCGAACCCATTTGTCAGCCATTCCGCGACGTTATCACCTTTGAACGGCACTCGAGTAAACACAGGCTTCTTTCTTATGTCCTGCGTTTCAAGTTTAAGTGACGTTTTGACCATTTCATCTGATGATAAATTGTTCCGGGTAGCTCTGTCAGTCAGGCAACACACAGGATTTCTCTTTTATTTCAGGGGTACAAAACTGGAAATTTGTATACTCATCTGTCGGATTATCCTTGCGATGAATCCTGCGTTGAATAATGCCGTCTGTATGTATAGTTGTACTGGCTCGAAAGTGAATTGTCGAAAATATATTCGCCTATATGTCTTTATCCTCATTATCATAATGAACATATTTGAAACGTTGAGGTGCCTCTCTGTCGCCAGAGGTGTCCCAGATTGACAAATATCGTCATAGGGTTGGAGGTTCATGTTTCTGTTCTATTCCCTACTCGTTTGCTGCTGCCGTTGTAGCTTCCGGTCAACAACCTCCACAATTTCAGTATCTGACATTAAATCTACGTAATCACAGCCGAAACACTGCACTCTGAATTAGTTAACTGTGCGCGAAATAGCTTTTAGCATAGTGTATGCTGTTTGGAAATTGTCGAACAACGCCTTGTCAACATAATCATTATCAGTCAGTCTTCCACCGGGTCCATGCCGGCATCTTGTCAGTATCTTACACAGTCCTCCATTATTTTATCTGACACAACTGGCCAAGAACGGTGGAATTGGACGGCCCTAACTTACGCATTTTTTGATGCTGAGACTGCCAGTTAGTTCGTCGTAAACCTTGGCCGGACCCGAAGTATCGAACTAAGGCGGTGACTGTGTTCACACTCTCGGTCGACATACCCCTGCGTTTAAGGGACTCGAAACGTGCTGATCAATCCATTGAATCTAGCGCACCCTTTAAACGGGAAGAATGGTAATTATTGATTGGTGGTACGTATGACGCTGCTTCAAAATTTGGCGAGGAGTGGAAAGTTGGTCAATACGCTTTCGTCCAGGACGAAACTTTGCCTGTCCTTTCCTCACGTCTGCCTTCTGAGCTACTGTGAGTCGACCAGGTATGGTGGATGTCAAAGCGCTAGAGGTAACAGGAGTCAAAATAACTCCCCTATGACTTCCGCAAGAGCCTCGGACTCATTTTTTGAATGTGAGAACTGTTATCAAACGACCTGAGCACAGAGGGATGTTTCCTATCGTCTACACGAAGTGAACCAATTAATTCAAGGTCTCTGCTAACGCCTCCCCACTTTCTTTGGAAAGTGGTTGCATATGTTCTTTGGACCAACAGTCCCATTACATTAAAGAATCACAGTACAATTGTGCATCTCGATTTTGATAGGTGGTTCTGAGTCAACTGACGTAGACACCACCAAACAAACTTACAGCGGTAACATGGTAGAAACTGGAGGCCTGCTGACTTAACCTTAAATTGTTCAACGCAGCGTTGTAACCTTCTGGACTTACCATGGGTAAGTCTGCCTTTTTCTTAGACGATTGCTTCACTGACAAATCGACTTCCTGGGTTGGTAGCGCGGATAAGCTTGGAGAGTGTTATTGTTCCCTAAAACAAAAGCGATTTTCATTTCCCAAACTAAGCTTTATGATTGGCGATCAGACTGTTCCTTGGCTTCCGACGGATGTATCTCCCAAACTTGTATGTACAACCGGGAGGAATGTTCCGTTTGACATCAAACAACGGGAAATTTCTCTGGAATTCATTGTTTGTTTATTCCACGGACCACCTTATCGAGTGCTACAATACCTGCTTTAGGCATGGTCTATGGGATTTAGATCCGGCGATTACTTGGATTTTCGGGGTTGGAAACGCTAACCTCGCATTCTAACCTGTTTTAAATTTATGCTTCAGCGATAACATGGCCAGTTTCTCAACAACCAATCGGTGCGGTCACTGAGGTTACTGCCCAGCGAAAGTGAAAACAAAACGACAACGTGCGAACGCATGATCGAATTCCTCAGTAAGAACGACAGTCCGGAGTAGAGTCGCACCACTAACAGCCATCTGGTCCGTCTGGAACCAGCAGGAGGAGGGCGTCAAATGGAACAATGATGCGCACGTTGTCCAAAACCAGTTCCGGCTAAAAGCAGCCTGTACTCGAATCATAGTTGCAACAGCTGCCCGCCGTGATCCGAACGATACGATGCTTTCCCAAAACTGTCACCTATTCGAGACCCTGCTTCACCAAGGCGGCCGAACTGGGCGTTTGTATCTCTGACCAGAATGACGATATCAAAACCGTGTATCAAATTAGAAAAAGTGATCAGGTTCAAGTAAGACGCAGGTCCTGCCAAGCAGACTGCACAAAGTGTACCATTAACAAGAATCCAGTCTACCATTGCAACTACGGTCATCGTACTGGGAACTATACCTGCTTCACACTGACCGGCAGCGGCCGCCATGTGGTCACCTGAAGTGTATAATCTGTGTCGGTAGTTCCGTCCCGATCCATACTGCTACCTTGACGAGGTGGTCGGGCTTGTGTACTGTTTTGATCCGGCGGGCT
>LUCH01004779.1:18507-49040 GCA_013368495.1 Paragonimus heterotremus
CAGATTCTGCTCCACAAAACTCAGCTTTGGTCTTAGCCACATATACCCACAGACACACTGTAGTCCGATGAACGCCACTAATTCTAAGTTGAACATCACTCACATTCGATCGGAGCCTTTGCATTAAGACAGACTTTTCAGTCAGCCCCTTTCGAAACGGTGTACGAAGCTCACGTTTCGCTCTTGGTAGAGCGTGCGTATCCTTGCGACTGCCGGGTCTAGAACTCCGTCCACGCTTTCACGAGGCAACCGTGTTGACCACTGTGCCACTGACCTCACATTAGGCACGACTGACCCATCATATGTGAGAGCTTAACCGTGTTCGCGTATGAGTAATGCTCTGATTGGCCAATCGACTGGAGAGAAAATATAGTAGCTGTTTTGTTGACTCGAATCGATAACCCATCCACTAGGACTTCTCTCCAAGATTAAGTCACAGAAATCATTAACTTGTTGAGTAGGGGTTTTTTCGTTTCATATAAGTTGAACATCACCCACAATTGATCGCAGTTGTCACATTCCCGTAGACTTTCCAGCCAGCCTTTTTCGAAAAGAAGCGCTAGACTCGAGGTTATCTCTTGTTAGAGTCCTAATGAGAGCGAAATCCCAGTCTAGTGCTTCGTTTCGAGAGAGGCTGACCAGAAAGTCTATCTGAACGCAAAGGTTGTGATCAAATATGAGTGATGTTCAACTTGAAATTAGCCTAATCCCCGACTGTTCATCAGTTACCATCAATTCTACCATTTGTCGTTGAAAAATTCGAGGTGACCCGAAAGCTAGATCCATCAGTGAATAGCCCTACCGAACTCTTGTGTAGTGTAGTCCAACACGGCTTCGCGCCCATCGCAACAAACTTTGGCAATTAAGGACCTTAACAGTCGACCATTGACAAGTGTTACAGCGACCAGACAGCAAACATTATATTTTCCCAATGGGATGTGCTGTCACGATAGTTTTCATAACTAAAGATAGATGGAGGAAAACGTGTCGAAATTTGCTGTCATTGAGCGTATTCTCGCTTGTTACCAACATGCGGTGGGATAGCCACTTGCCTTGATTGATCAAACAAACGTTTTCTTCTACTGATCCGTTGTCTAGTTACACTTGCGGCATTATCGGTGAGCTTAACAATATGATGGGAATACCATAACATTAACTTGTCCTTTCACTTTGCTGACAGCCGGTGTGAATCGACAAGTTGTAAATGACTTGGACGCCATTAAGTGCATTTTCACAGTTGACTGAAGCCGTTTGGCCTCCAATTGAATATTCTTTATCCTGGAGTACAATGGCAATTTCTCCAATTGTTTCTGCATCAACGCTACGTTGTATTAGAATTAAAGATTAGTGGATACCTTAACACCTAGGAAAACCAGATTGTTCTTAAGAATCAGACCACGTTCCAAACGACTGACCTCAATGTTTATAAACAAACGAAACAATATACCCTCCATTCCTCAGGTATGTTTATCTGTAAGTCTTAGGTACCATCTCAACAGAAACAAGTAAGGAGCACACGGTTAGGAGAACACCAATGTTTCAGAATGCAAGGGATTTTTTTTAATATTCCAGTCTATCTGACTATCACTACCAAAATTGAAGGGACAAACAAAAATACAGCTAACCTATCGAAATTCATCCGTTCAAGAAACCAACTTCCTTTTTAGAACTATTGTCTCGTTCTTTTTAGACAACCGATTCCGTTAAAGTCACAAGCAGTACTGTTTAGTCATCCACCTGAATTTAACTTGTTCAAATAATTCCTCGCAACGTTTATGAATAGTTGGTTACTGTCCTTGATAGAAATACCTCAATCAGGCCTCCGTCAGAAATGTTTTTGGTACCTAGCTTCTCTGTTACAGGCGTCATCAACGGTACACTTGCCCTACTTAGAAAACGAGCTATATGGAATACATTCATTTCACGGTAACAAACCTGTGTGGATTTGAATTTTTGGGCGACATAATAATGGTGTTAAACATAAGACGTGAATGTGTGTAAGATTTCGTGATATGGTTTTCATCTAGTGCTGTATACCAGCTGGCAGCACTGCCTTCTACACACTTACTTGACTATGGGGTTTGACTCCGGGGTTACTTTTGGGGCCGTAAAGGATGTCGAATTTTGGTCGTATACGTATGGACTAAAGTAGATTATCTGTAATGAGACTAGAGGTTGCGATTATTTTAGATAAGCTATCACACTAGGCAAATGGGACTCATCACAACCTGCATTTCTGCGCAGTATGCTAAGGAGAATACAGCACTAAAATCATAAAAGCGCTAGCCATCAGTTCACCCCTACATGACGTAGGTTATGCTTAGTACATGGTTTACTTACAATAAAGTACTCTCACTCAACAGGACTTCACTGTGCACCAACAGCGAGACCAACACACTATTCCTTTACATGGATAATAACATTGGAATGTTACAGCATCTGTGCATTTGACACCTCTTCCTGATCAAATTATAGACTAGTGTTACTGGAAATCCATCCACAATTCCATGGTCCTTCAGTCCGTTTACAAGGATTATTACGCACCGCCCTTTGACATCTGTTTGCTAAAGCTTGCAACACACCCAGGTCTTCAAGGCAGCCACTTCGAGAAATCCTTCCCCTGCTGCTGTTAACTATCGTATGGTGACCGTGCAGCCTGGGCACACTGTTAACAGTACCGGCGTCATACTTTTTTCGTTATAAAGTGCAGCTGCGCTGGACTTCTCGTATGTATGTTCTATGTGTAGGTTTATTTTCCAGGTGGGCTGAAGGGTGACTGATCCATGTCTTTTGGTTTGGTAACGCATATTAGGTTTGGCATTCGGATAATGCCAACAACACACAATGGTGACATTCCAGTTATAGTTTTGCCACTCCTCGCGATCTGAAATCAATTTTAAGTGTTCACAGTGTGAGTCTAGTGAATACACGTAGTTTTGAACACAGGTCAGTTTCCATCATTCTGGTTTGACAACATTTACACAGTAGATCTACTGAGCTTGTCTTTTCTTCACACCTGGAGAGACGGTGGAACTTTGCATGGTGCCAATTCTTCCGATGCTCGTACTACTCTCCAGTTACTGCCTGATCTGTTAATAGGACGACTTTAGTCTTGGAAACCCCGCGGTTTTACACATTGTCTGGTGGTTGCTGACATTTCAGTTTGGGTCGTAGCCTGAGCTTAACAGGCACGCTGTCTTACAGCCAAGTTTTCGTTGTCGATTGCTAACACCAAGAGGACGGCTGTGCACCCCATCGTTGAATCACATGACAGCCGCATGTCTAGGGCAATCTCGTATTTCTTCACTGCAAGCGCGCGCCAGTGGACGCAGTCAACGTTATCGGTGGGTTATACTGTAGCGAAAAGGCGTCCAATAAAGCGTTTACGAGTCAGCATTCCAGTCCACAACACCCCCAGGTTTCCGCTCTCTCGTCCTGTGCACTTCTGCCCGGTTTATGTGTGTGATCGGCGCCTTCTATCCAGGGGTTTTCCGCCTGCTATTCCTCGTCCGTGGATCCGATTTCGTTGAGCGATGGCTTATCCGGTCGCTCGGGTTGTCCTTCGTCTATCCACTATGGGCTTTGATAGTACTCCACAGCCGTGTCGAGATATTCCTGCGAGTGTTGGAATAATCACGCCATCAATTTGGTCATCCATCCTATTTTGACTGCCATATCTCGCCCATTGGTCCGATCCGGTCGAGCGATGACTCATCCGGTCGAGCGATGACTCATCCGGCCGCACACGTCGTCCTCCATCCGCACGCTGTGGGTTTTTGAATACACCTCCCCTCTGTGTTGAGGTATTCCACCGAGAGTTGGAATACTCGCACTTCCTACCTGACAGTCTACCGCAATATGGCTTCGACACTCCTAAACATCGCTTCCGTTAGTCGTTTGAGATAATTTGGGCTGTCAAGTTGTACAAAATGAAAGTAGTCAAAATCGTCACGTGGTCATTTCAAAGGGCGAGTAGATAGTGTCTCATTGTACAAAATGATTACCCGACGTTAATCATATTTGAAGGTAACGTCACCCTCATTTTATTAAGACCGGTCCTCCGAGTTTCTTCTCCACTTAATCAGGTTGTTTTTTGATCCAATCTATCAGACTACCTCAAGTGCAACGGGCATTTGACAGCTAATTTAATTTCTTTGGATTCTTTAGTTAGTGCGTTTATCGGTTATACAGAACCCGGGGATGGTTTCTTATTATGTTTGATAAACAGTCTGTTGCAAACATGTAAGGTCGAGTTTCCAGATTGGAAAGTACGATAGATGTAACAAACGAGTGCGGTTAATTTGACCTAAAACGTTCACCTTCAAAAGTTTCCTTAACGGATGACTAGAGGCGAGACAAATTAGTTCTAACGTGACTGAACCAATCTGGCTATTTGTCTTTAATGTAACAACAAGAACGAGCAAACTTTGATAGCCATGCCATAGTCTGTGCTAAAGATACACCAGTGGAACTATTAGTCACGTCAGCTTTTCGAATTGATACACGACTAAGAAACACGATAGCGCAATCAGCCAGGATGATTTCCCCGACCATCCTGTCTGGAATAAATGAGGGTGGTGGATAGATGTCCTCTGTTTGTAATATGCAAACTGCTGATATCGATCGTCACCGTGGTGCTCATTCTAATGTGGTACGATTCAACGACCGCTTGTTTGGATATTATTTCAGTCTCCAATCAACCGACATTTTACCGAGGACGGCCGTCGTTCAGTCGACAACTATAGAGGGATTTACACATTCTAAAGTCAAACTAGACAAAACATTCCATAACCTCAGGTTTGCGTAATAGTTGAACCCATCACTTTACCGGCGAGTAGTGAACTGGTTCTAGTCTAAGGCTAACTCGGAAATGATCGAGATAGAAGACTGAAAGGTATACATGGAATTCGTTTAGTTTCAATTGCATGCACCGTTTTAAATGATAATACACAAGGTGATTGGTTGGATAATGTGAAATAATACTGCGTCAATCAGATTGCATTATTCTGATCTATGAGTCACAGAGGGCCCGTGGTGGCCAGACAAGACGACAAATAGCTGCAGTGCTGAATACCCAATAGAATCGGTCTGCAAAATAATGTTAGTATGTAGTCAATCTTTCAAATTCATGCCGAAACAAGAAACTGTTGATGGTAGGATTCAGTCGGAGTTTTTCACAAATTTGCTGACGAAACCGGTACGCGTTGAATGTAATGATTATTGCTGAGTAAATAAGTTATCATTTCGTATGCATGATAAAAATCAAAATAACGAACTAAACACCAGAAGCAGAAAATGATGGACTTTTCAGTACTCTACACCCAAGAGGTTTCTGGGACAAAAAACACTCAAAACTAACCGTTAACAGGGAAAGGGGCGGTATCAAAGCGGTTGAGCGACTTACCATGTCTATTTTAACACGCAGTCTGGCGAAGTGGAGAATGATGAATCAACTATTTGACCGGTGGTCGGACGGCCAGAGACTGGTATTTCGTTATTCTGATCATCCACTGTTGAAGGTTCAAGGGTGTGTAGAGAAGATAAAGTAAGTGGTTTAGACGTTGGTTATGTCGCTCTACCGATAGTTGATTGAAAGGGAAGTTCTTGACCAAAGAGAATTTGAGAATTTTCATACCTACCCTATCACGTTTTCGGGAGCATTCAATTTTGTCAGCCGCTAATACCGTTTTGTATGGATCATCGTCATATGGTCGGCATGACCACTGCGGCGCTTCACACCGAACGAAACACATGGGTTCAAGTCACTAAGCCCTTGCTGAGTCGTTGAAACCAACGATGCTTTTTTGTCGGAGTATTACAAGGTGTTTCTGCGTATGACTTAAGACGGCCCACATAGGCAAGTGAATGCCACACATTTTGGATTAAGGAGTTACTCTGCAGACAGTGTTCTTCCGCAGACTAACTCGGCGGTTAAACATTTGATCTCCCCTTTAGCAGCCAGTCAGGTGCTCAACAAAGTAAACGTTCTATCCGACTCTACAGCGACTAGGCAGGGGCGGATGCTTTCAGTCGTCGATAGAGACTTCCGACAGTAGGGTGGCTCACATTCCTGGTGTGTTCGCAACCTATAGTAATGACCAGTAGAAGGAAACAACGGCTGTCTCAGACGGATTGTTTTATATGGGATTGGCAATAGACAACTGACGTAAATCTGTTGAAGTGTGTAACTGTGAATGCCCTTTCGTCAGAAGGAGATACAGAATCAACGAAATCGTGATGAACATTAGAAAATCGTGTCCGTGATAAAGAAACGTTCAGAAGGGTTTATGGTATGAAAGTACATCTTAGCCCCCGAACACTGAAATTGCGGTCTGGTCTGTTGGGATGTAATTTCGTTTGTGCTGGGTTAGACCTAACGGTTTGTGATTGGTTTGAATGCAGCGTAGACCACGGGGCATGGTGACGGATATAAATGGGGTAAAATGGGTCGGCGAAGAGGAAGAGAAAAAGAAACGCAAAAATTCGGTAAAAATGCCACGGAGCATGATAAGGTCAGATTAATACCTGAACCATTCATACAATCATAACCACTGTTGGTAATCACTGGCATTCAGAGTTTGCATCGAACGGGTTCTGTAGTCCTCTTTTTCAAGTACGGGGACTCCCGATCTCAAAATCTGCTCGAACTGATCTAGGTAAGTCATTTACCAGTAGAGTTGATCACCGTCGAATATGACATACACTTGTCATCGTCTTCTTAACGCCGTGTACCTTTTGAGGACTTGAGCTGATTGGCATCAATATCCCCTGGCAGAACGCGATAGAGTGCCTCTAACGGTGCAGACGCAGTTTATCAAACTGGACTTTTGCCAGTTTGTTCCCACTCGTCTTGTGAACACCTTGGCAACAAGTGTTTGGCTACTGGGTCACCATGTGCAGTCAGATTATGTGCAAAACGGAAACCAATCAAACATAGCAGACAGTTTGTTAAGAGACGGTATCACCAAAATAACCTAATCAGGTCATCACCGACAAAACACTGGCGTGCAAGTTTTTCCAGTTGAACCAACCGGAATGAGGCGTAAAGATGCGTGTGGGTGTCGTGCTAGCACGATGAACCAGTCAGAATGCAACGGCTATGGAATTGACCCTACTTGACCACTTAATCGTGAAGTGGCGCTGTTGTACCCAAGAACGACGGAAAATACCAGTAGTAAGTAAGCTTTACTAGAGCAACCGATTCACGATACGTTACGAAAAACTGTCAGTCCACACAGCACGGGCAGCCGCTGCTCCCATGTGTCATCGATCGCCTGAAGGTCAGGGCAATCTGATTGGCCAACTGCATGGTTCATTTGCATTCGATTGGACACAACACCACGTCTGCGTCTGACATTCCGTATTTCGGCGTTTGATATTCTGTCCGTTTCGATCGTCGTGGAGGACTTTGAGTTCTTGGTATTTGGTCGCTTACCACCGGCTCAGCGATTGTGGATTCTTCCCTAGGTTTCGTGTTCTTTAACGCAGTACATACCTGTCTTGCATTGACCATTGAATTGTTATCCAATATATATGTTCCTGGAGTTCTTACTTCCCTCACTGCCACCGGTACAGAAAACGAACTTTCGCCTTTTTTATTGCGTTTTTTTCACTCTCACGTAAGTGCCAATTGCACATTGATTTTCTGCTTTTTCGTAGCTCTCTTGGTACCTTCTCCTCCTCTCCAGTTCTTCTTGGTTCATTACTGATCTTTGTATGTACGCCGCATTAAGTTTCGTGCGTATCTCTCTACCAAACATTAACTTCGTTGGTGTCACACCTGTAGCAGTACGTGGTGTGGTTCTGTAAGCTGCCAGTGATGTTAGGAACGCTGAATTCCAAGATTCATCTTCCAGTCGAGTCGACTGTATGGTTCCTTTCAGCGTCCGGTTCAGGCATTCCACTTGCCGAAGGGTTGTATGGGGCGGTGCGCACATGACGGATATCATGGTGGCTGAAAAACTGAGTGAATTCGTAGCTTCGAAACTGCGGCCCATTATCAGTTACGATCTCCGTCGCTAAGCCGAATCGAACGAACAAATGTCGTGACCAGTTAATGATGACAGTTGTTGTAGTCTCTCCACATAAATGAGCCTCCGGCCATTTTGTATAAAAGCAAGTGGCCACAAGAACATTCTTTTTGTGTTATGGAACGTTTGCAAACGGGCCCACTATGTCTACTGCCAACTTCACCCAAGGTTGCAGTGGCTATTTGATAGGCTGTATAGGGGTACCGATAGGTTTTGAACTCTTATCAGAATGCTGGCAATCCGCACAATCCCTAACAGCGGTTTCCACGCTCGAATTCATACGCGGCCACCAATAGTATTCACGAATTCATGCCTTGGTTCTCACAATACCAGGATGTCCTTCATGTTCACTTCTAAGTGCATCCGCAATGAGAGATTCGGGTATCACGAAGCGGGCCCTACGTAACAGGCACTTATTAACAACACTTAATTCGTCTCGCACAGTATGATAAGGAATCAGTTCTGCCTTCAGAAGCGTTCTATCGGACCAGAGGTTTATTACATGCTGCTGAACTTCTGTAAGTAACGAATCTTTCACAGTATGTTCTTGGATACGTTTTAAAGAGATCGTTTCTGTACATCTGTCGTTCAAACACGAAATCATTCTGTCGTCATCGTTGTGTTCAGTTACCCCCTGATTGGCAACAGGTAAACGTGATAGCGCATCTGCTACCTGATTATGGGCACCGGAAACATGCTGCATTTGGAAATCGTAATTGAGTAGACGAGCGTACCATCGGCTAATACGAATAGGCTTTTGACCTTTATTTCCCCGATAGAGTGATGACCTAAGCGAAGCGTGATCAGTTCGTAATATGAAGCGACGACCAAATAAATACAGATGCCACTTTTCGCATGCCCACACAAGCTGGGGCTTCTTTCTCTCCTACATAGTAATTCATTTCAGTGGGTTATAACACTTGTGAGACGTACGCCACCACCCTTTCAATTCCATTTTGGAGCTGCGAAAGAACAGCACCTAACCCAACATTAGATGCATCAGTGGAGACAAACGTAGGACTGCTCTCATCGAATATAGCCATGATGGGTGCCGAAGCAACCAAATTACGAATAGTCCGGTAAGCAGCCTCTTGTTCTTTGCCCCAAACAAAATCAGTATTTTTCCTGAGTGTTCCACGCAGTGGTTCCGAGATCGTGACAACATTACGAAAATGTTGAAAGTAATAATTACAGAGAACTAAAACTCGTCTCACCTCGTCACTTGTTCGTGGTTTAGGACAGTTCAGAATTGCAAATGTATTTTTGGTACATGGCTTCACACCTGCGTTCGATGTGTAATGGCTTAGGAACTCGATTTCCTGCACAACAAATTAGCACTTTGTCAGATTCACCCGAATATTCGATTTATTTAGACGACTGAGATCGGCGTATAAGTTCGCATCATGTTCATCTGCGGATTTACCAAAAACACAAATATCATCCATGTATGCCACACATCCAGTGAGATCGGGAAATGAAAGTGTCATGGACTTTTGCCATGCGGCAGGGGTACTGCTCAATCCCATAGGAAGCACTTTGTACTGATATAGGCCATCCTGTGTTAAAAACGTTGTAAGGGGGCGTGATTCTGGTAGAAGTGGCATGTGATAGTAGGATTGGCTGATATCTAATTTAGAAATGAACTTTGCGCCTAACATTTTAGAAATATTTAACAATAAGGCCGGACATTGGTTCAACTTGTAAATGGCCATATTCGGCGACTAATTCGTGTTATATATTTATATGCATTGCATTCCTTTGTTAAACTTGAAGTAGGCATTACAGTGTGTTTCTTCGCAGTCGTGTTCTTCTTGACTGCGCTCAAGTAGACTGGGTGAAGTCGTATAGCAAGGATCCAGGTATAGCATGCAAGCCGGGAGGAACGTTTGGCAGAGCAAAGGCGTTTTACAGCACAATTACTCAGATAGTCAAAAACCAACTACACAAAACGTCGAGTCGTCCTAAAGTTAACTATCTTCAACATTCTACAATATGTCTATTTGGTTTTCAGAAAAAAAGCTAACCTATTGTCTGCCGACGGATACGCATATGTGTAGTAAGCTGATATTTCTATCGCAGTAGCTTTTATTGGAGTGAACTGGTCCACCACAAGCACGTATCATGCCGAATAGTAATGCGGGTTGGCGAACCGCAGTATAGCATGACTAGGTGAAATAAGTCACGGGGTTGTTGAATACTTGCATCTTTTATGAACCTCGATTATACAGCGGCTATCAAGCTATCACACGAATTTAAGATCTTGTCAATGAAAGACATGTCACCTCACTGTCAGTTTGTCTATTTTCTACCATTCAGACAGCAGGTCTTGTTCCTCCAAGTCAGTACAACTGTAATAATTTTTCTAACTCCATCATACCCCCCCTTACATCAATCCCTACTTTTATGAAACATTATCAGATAGATGGTTTAGGATTATTGCAGTCGAGTTATTCAGCTTATTTCGTCACCGCAGTTCTACACTATATAGGATACCTATTTAACAATCAAGCAGGCCAAACAGTTACTTATAGGAACTTGAAGGTTGAGAACTGTGCAAAGTTTTGTCAGACCGTTTTCGATATTTTGTGAATGGCAATCGGTCGTAATTACATTTCATATTCCTTAGTATTTGTAAAAGAGGAGTAATGTACTTTCAGAAACAGTTCCTTCAAGCACCGCAACCATCGTGACCACTATTTAGTAGCTCAAATGACTAAGAGCAGCATCCAGCATTGTCCATCTCACAGTAACACTCACCGGCAATAATGTGTTTCTGTCTATGAGTAGTTATGAACACTGTTTCGTTTGCGTATTTTTCAAACTGATGGCCTGAAGAGGAGATACCAAATTTGATAATTTATTTTGTGACAATTCGAATTTTTCGGGAAATTAGAACGAACCGAGATGCATTTTGCACTATTTATAATGGAATCTCGTGATCTGTTCCAACTGACAATAGAATCTATCAGCCGAAATGACCTTACCCCACTTAGACGATCCTAGTATGGGAAGTAAATGTTTTTATTTCGAAGCGTCAATGCTGATCAACAGAGTTATAGTGACCTGAAACCCTAGTTTGCGTTGCTATACTGATAACCCGAACACTTTTCCTTTGGTGTCCCTAATTCTATCGATCGGCCACTTGACTCGTTTGCTGGTTAGAGCCTACACATAAACAGCTGGTGTTCGATAGACCAGTTTTGTAGACCCAACACGACCAAAACGTGTGTGCGTGCACTGCGCTCGTGCATGTTCGCCCATGCAGTTATAGCAATCCTGATACACAGACTGTAAATCAGTCATTGGTAACAGAGTTTTATTCAATCTCTAAAAATGTCTTACTCATTCGGCAGCAAAGTGTTATTTTTTATGATACACTACTTCTGATAGTCACCAATGTCTGGACCGTCTATATGTAGTGGGCTTTGTTGGTGTATTGAATGATGAATCGTCTGTCTGATATTTTCGTAGTTCAACTTTGAGTTTTGTTTTCCAACTTTATCCTCTCTGGAATGCACTAGCATGCACCCGTATACTGAAATGCTCCTTGCATTACATTTCACACATCTTTCTCCCTGGTATAGATTTTGTCATTGCAGCCTCTCTCACTGTTTATTTTCCTGAGACATAACGGTTTCCTTTTCCTGCTAGCCAATCAATTGGCTAACCAGCAATGGCCGGCTGAACACAAAAACCTCACTCACACACCTACTGGTCTTATTCCTTCGGGTTTACACCCGATACACGATGTGTGAGTGGAACCGCAACTGGTGCAGCGCAAGCCACTTGGGGTGATGGTTTAAGGCGCAGGCGTCCTTTGGCTTAGGTCACTGTGACAGGCTAATCCGTTTCGGATGCTGCCAACCATAGTGTAGTTAGGACGAGTGATCGCACAGTACTGCAGCAGTACACCATTGTGTGATTAAGGTCATATGCCTGAACCGACTTACGATGGCATTTGACCTGAATGTCATGCCCACACATCCACTGCTGAGCGACCGTTACGCGTATGAAACCGCAGTGACTTCGAACGACTCACAGTTTATCAACACCACTATAATCAATGTCACATGCACAAACGCACACAGCAGCACACACAACAAACCTCACCTCGGGCATTAACCTATGACACGCGATTCAACCCAGTGCCCTCACCGGAGCTGACAAGACAACGAGACCGTACACACGTGAACACAACTCATCTGGATCTCTGGCGCGCCGGTGAACAAACCACAGCTACAGTGCTCCGTGGACTACACAATGTTTCCATCCTGTAGATCCTTACGTTGACATCTATAGGATTCCACCCAACGCTCCACCAACACATCCACGGATTACCTCTCTGTATTTTGTCCGAACCCTTGCTGTAAGTGCACCTGTTATATTTGTCTGTTATTTACATTACAATTTGGTTACACATCCTTCTTATATTATTTAGATGTTTGGTTTTACCCATGCTATTTACAACGTATTGTAATTAGCTAACCAGCATCTAAAGTACTATTCACACCACTACTCAGTAGTGGGATTGGAGCATGTATTTGGACATTGGAGTAACGGGAGGAAAATACGAAAAGAATCATTCCAGTGTACTTTGGTGTTTTTCCTGCATGACATTGACAATCGTAGCAACCGTGACGTCATTCGATCAATGTTTTATGCAAATTCGTTTCTTTTGTAATGGTGTTGAAGCGTACACCATGTCTGCTAATTTTCTGAGGAAACGATCCGTGAGCAACCCGCGTTCTTGGTTCACGACAGAAATACCGGAGTTGACAGGGTAGTTACTGTGTCTTCTCTCAAAACGGACGGGCAATCTGAACAGTGATCACAAGCGAATGTGGCTTGGCCCTTATATGTAACATTTCAGTTCGTTGGAACCAGTCCAACAGAATACTAACCAGTCACTACTCACTATGAAAACCGACCGACAATGAAAAACAAATAATTAGCGCATTGACCCCACGTATTGGTATTGATCCTGGAAAGTAGAGTGTACAGAGAAACACGTCAAGCTAGCAGGGCCCGGAGCAAAATGTTCTTAGCCCCGAAACGGTTATTACGAAATGGATTGCTTGACTAGATCAAACTTAGATAAAAAGAACAGAAACCATCAAAATGTACAATGGAATGCGACTATCAATAGATTATTATAATATTATGTATTATTATAATATATTATTGTATTATTATATATAACTATATTATTATATATGCCTATTTAGTATATTCGCTACAAGTCGTGTCTAATGTGAATCGACCACTCATCGGCTAACATAGCTGTCTCATGTAAAATTATCTGGAGTCTTAATCCCGGCCGTCGCAAGGATATTTACTACTGGCGAGCCCTAACAAAAACGAAGGTCGAGTGTAGTCCTTCGTTCCAAAACGGGTTGAATGAAATTCTATCATAATGCGAGCAGTTGTGAGTGATGTCCGGTTCGTATTAACTAAAATTGATTACTTCTTATTCGTATAGTTTTGTTACAAAATTGGAGACTAAATTGACTTTCGATTTCTACTAATCGTTACCATGCTGTAGGTTTTTGCTTTGGAACACTGAAACTACTGGAAACTTTAAACTCCCGGCGCAATTACGTATTACTCGCAGTTCTTATATAGTGACTGCGTGTGCGTCCATAACGCAAACTGTTTATATCATATTATTCGAGTATTCCATCTGGTCAAAGTGGAATCAGCTATCGTTTGTTAAATTGCTAGCCACACGAAGGTGGAAGGCAAAACTAGTGCTGGATATAAGTATTCAGATTTACTGACAACTGATAAATTTCTGGTGAAACCGTGGGAAAAGAAAAATAAATGTATCCAGTCAACGTCTACGTTAATAACTCTTACATACGGATAACATCTAAAAACTTAGACAAAATGGTTTCTTTCCTCATCCGTAGCTCAAGATATTGGCCCTAGTATGGCGACGCTAGTCGATACGTTTTGCCGTTTATTCAGTCAAACCTTTGTACTCGCAAAGGTAGCTTCGGCGACTTCAAGGCTTTGTAGGTGGGTTGTCTACCGACTTAATATGTGACGTGTATAATAAAATCCTTGGGAGTGACCTTTAATCGATGTGTAATAACTGCTTAATCGCTTCAGTACAGTGCAAGTAAATTCAGTCATCCAAACATTCTGAGAGTGTTTGTGAGAAAGTGGAAGTTGTCTCATGTCTATTCCACGGAACCATCGAAGGCATATTTAATGCTCGTTAACTATGGGCTGTGCTTTCTTCTCCCCCTCTACACTGCTGCAAAGTAACACTTTCAGTTTTTTTCTTTTGATGACTTGTACCTCAGGACCGAGACATGCCCTGTATCCGATATCCCTTCTCGTACTACAAGGCAATTTCGTCAACGCTGAAAGCGTTTTCACCGTCACAATCACTCAGTAGTATAGAAATCTGCTGTAGTGAGAATGAGCGAATATAATATACTACTCACACGACCACTGTTCAGTAGTAGGATCAGAGCATATATTTTGACATCGAAGTAGCCGCAAGAAGAAATATCGGAGGGCAGCATCGCCCAGAATGGTCCTTGCTATGTCTGGTATCTGTGGCAACCGAGACAGTCTGGGCCGAGTATTGTATGCAAATGAGTGTTTTTGTTTGTGGTCCTGTTTAACCGCCTAACCCATGTGCTGCTTTCTCGAATAAATAACTCTTGTGCCACCCGCTTTCTTGGATCACAACACTACTGTTAGGAAGCGTGTCTTTTTAGATACGTCTCTGAGCCCATTCCAAGTGTAGTGAACTAAATCTAAAATATGTTTACTCCTGTGTGAACTTGGACGTCATCTGCCTCTCTATAATGTGAACCAACTATTCGACGTCTTGAACTCTTCAAATTGCAGCAAGCCGGCAAAATGCATAGCTGTGTAACATACAACGGTCGCCATATTTTCCTCCACAGACGTGTGACACCGTTAACGTCACCGAACTACTGACCCGCTTTAGTCTGGTACCTTTTGATGATGTCTCATTATTCTTTTGTTGCGTAATTGGATCTTCATTCGAAACAGTGGGTTCCGTTTATTCCATTCGGAAAGAGGACGTATATTGCGAAATGCAACCTTTTATGTAATTGACTGATTAGAATTAAGTAAACGTTTGCATCTCACAGTGTATGTCTTCTTCTCGTCCTGAGAAACTCTCGTTCAGTTTCTTTCTGGACAGTCTTTTGAGACGCACCAACGCACAAGACTGCAGTGATGAGTGCGTTCTTATATTTTCCACAAAACCTTCAGCAAAGTCGTATACCATGCGTGCACTGGTGTATTCACTGGAGTATGTATATTTTATAAATCAGTTATTAATGTCCATTTGGGAAGTTTTCGGCCAGTCGCTATTACAAGAGAGAACCTCGAGTCTAGTGCTTCTTTTCAGTCGGCAGCGACTGGTAAGTCTGTAGGAATGCGACAGCTGCGATCAATTGTGGGCGATGTTCAATTTATATGGGAACGGAAAATCCCTTACTACTCATCAGTAACCAGAATAGCGCCCAACAACTTAGTGAGTTTCGTGATTTCAAGTTGGAGAGAAGTCCTAGTCGAGGGGTCATCGATTTGAGTCAGAGGTTACTGTGTCTCCTCTCGTGGTGACTGGCCAATCAGAGCATTACTTACAAGCGAATGTGACTGAGCATTCAGTCGTGCCTAATATGAGGTCACTGGCACAGTGGTCAACACGGTTGTCTCATGAAAGCGTGGCCGGAGTTCTAGTCCTGGCCGTGGTAAAGATTTGCACCCTCTAACAAAAGCAAAACGTGAGCCTAATACTTTTTTTGAAAGGGGACTGACTGGAAACTCTGTGGCAATGCGACACCTAAAATCAGTTGTGGGTGATGTCCAGTCTTTATGGATAACTTAAGATTTGGACGAAAGTCGTTAAATCAAATCCGCTCAGAATGTAAGCACATAGTTAGCGGAAGACGAAAAAGACTTATTGTTTCGTTGTGTATTTTTTCAGTGAGGTGCCCTGTTTAAAAATCAGATACAAACCTTAAAAATGAGACGTTGGGATTAAAAGCTGACGCGAACATTAAAAAATGGGAATATGTCAGATTTCAGACTGAGCTACTACGCTTAAAATTAACGGCGAAAGGCCTGAGTGTGAGGGAGAATACCGTAACTACTCAAATTCGTGACGATTTTCGATACAGATAAGAAACTGTCAGAATCCTTGGATCTTCTATGGATGAACGGTAGTCAGCTTGACACATAGAGAACCACGTGACCTGTACTGGATGCAAAGACGGAGGCTGTGATTCATTCTCTACGGCATTTCCGTCGACCTAAAACTTGGCATCCAGTTTGCCGAGGTCTTAGCAAAGAGTGACCATAACCAGCTTGTCTGTAGTTTACCAAAATCTGTTCTGAGACCACAAGCGCTTTGACAGTATTGTTGATTCCATGCCTCCTAGTTTTATACAATAGATAGCTCCGTTTGTAAATAGTGTAGTGCGTACGTTCGTGAAATTAAGGACAATTTTCAACGATAAAAAGACAAAAAACCAGAAGTGACTATTGGACCGATGTGTACGCACCATAGGAGACGTGCCACCAGGGCGAACGACAATGTACTGCTGCTCAATGTTTGTGAATACACATCAGCCGTGCAAGTGAATGTCGCGTTTGTCGTCCTATGTTTTAGCATAACTTCTACGGGATTTCTTGTAATAAACAATTTGTCAGGCCAACCATCTTTTGCGACCACAACAATCTGTACCTTGACGAACGCGAGAACGGAGATAACCTGACCACAACCGTTCGACGATGGAGACGTCCGGGTGTTCCTGATGGACTTCGTGGACGTGGCTGAAGTGGTCAGAGTCAAAATCGACCATGGGAAGCTGGTTGCCCTGCGGACGCTGTTGAACGGCAGGGCGGAAGCGGTGTTGGATGCAGCGTGAAAAGGCCCTGCGATGAAGTTGATCGCTGTGAAGTAGACGCTGCTGGTTGTGCTTAACAGCCCGACAGACCACCAGGAGGCCATGTGACGGTCTAAGGCAGTCATGCTTGAACAAGGAGCGGATCCTGGTCACGCACTAATTGTTGTGATTGTAAAAGACGCTTGGCCTGCGAAGTTGTTTATTTAAAGAAGTCCCGTACATGTTATGTTAAGGCGTAGGACAACCAACGCGCACCCCCATTTGCATGAATGATGTATACCCACACACACTGGGCAGAAGGACATTGTCATTTACCTTGGTGACTCGTCCCCCATAGTGCGCACACACCAGTCCAATAGTCACTTCTGGTCTCTCATCTTTCTGGTGTTGAGGATTGCCTTTTATTTCGTGAATGTACGCACTATACTACTCATAGACGGACCTTCGCGCAATACAGCACTAGTCCGTTTGTTCACTAGCACATAACCGTTGAACAAAATCGCTCGGTAGAGTCTGCCAGACTGAGGTCTTAGTTATTATTCAACATAGCAGCTTTCCCTGGTGAACAACTCATAGTTTTACCAAGCTCAGTTTCGTACAGTGATTTGTTTCCACTTTCTCCAGCTACGTTCTTCTTTGAATATTCCCCAACACTACTATGTTAAACGACGGGTTCATTCACAATGCTGTTCAGCCAGGCTCACCTCTGTTATGATTGAATGAGTAGCTGTGATTCGCTTTGTAACGATCTTTTCTACGTGGTTTAATGGTACCAGGTTATGTGATCAGAATCCATAATATATTACTTCCTAAAAAACCGCGTGGTTTACCTCTTCTCAATCTTATTTGGAATTTACTGAACAAACCATCCTTTTAAAACGCACTCAAAAGCTTGAATTCAATGTTTCGTTTAAACAAAACAAATGAACCTTCTATCCCCATTGTAAGTCCACATTAAGTGACTAGTTGAACGCAATCTGTCCCAGTTCGACGTAGATCATCGTCCCTGCGCTGTTTTGTGAGTAAGAAACGGTTTTGTAAAGCCCATCACAAATTAAAAAGACAATGGGTAAATAAAATGAAATATGGACTTCAAACAGTTATTTGCCTCACGAACTGAAGTGTAAGTTCCTTAAGGAAACCGATTAAGGGCCTCAACCCGAAATAAAATAAACGTGTATAACATCACCAAAGCGGTTCAAATTCGTGTCATCGATTTGTATTGCTGACGAATACGTGACCCAATTCCACAGGTGCAAACTACTTTCGGCTCACATACGTAAGTAAAGTATGTAGTGCGATCTGGCTGACTTGGATGCTGTGTGCAGTGTTCTGTGAGCAAGTCCGGTGTTAACAGATTCGTCGGTTTGACCAGTCGAGGGTTGTCTGTGGTACTGGTTTCCATATCCAGTGTACATGTGCAGTGTCCGATGCGTCAAACCGTCCTGTCGTTGTCTTGTTCGGAGCAATCAAATTGTTCCTGTATTCAAACGAGAAGGATCGATAAGATGTCATACTGCATCTAATAGACTGCGGTCGACTGTGTGGAGGCATGGCTTTCTTGCACATGATTACTCCAGTCGGTGTGATAAATAAGACATACAACTGCTAAACTACTATTAGAAATAAACAGTCGTTAATATGAGGTAACTTTAAAAAAAATAACATGCACATGATGACCATTATCAAAATAGCTACAGTGTAAACTAGAGTTTAGAATATACCCTGGAGTACCAGAAGAAGCATAGTACGAGAATCCTAAACCGTTCGAAACACTGAAGATTAAAAATCTACAAGCTGGAACAATACTTCAAAAACGGGTGGTATCGTCCATTCTAAGGAACTGTAAGTTTGGGAAGATATAAATTGGGGATCGAACGGAAAAGTGCGATAAACGAGTGTTCACAATTTCTGAACATCAAAATCTGCGACTCCCTGTGAGTGATATATAACGCAATGTTCATAAATGAATACCGTTTTAGCCAACATATCCACTAGATTAATCAGTAAATCTCTTTGTAGCCCTGTACTGAATCATTTCAGGTGATATGTTAGGTTCAAATCACTTCAAGTATTTGCCTTGAGGGATGGCATTTAGGAACTCACTGTCATTACATATAGAGCATTAGTGATACAGCTAATAAAATGTGAGTTCCAATAGGTGAATTAAAAATGAAATCACAGTAACAGGAATCTAGTGTCATAAAATCATATTAACAAAGGAGTCCATAATGTTTCACCCTAAATCGCCCAATGAATTCCACAGAAATAGCTTCAGGATTAACTGAAACCCATACTAGATACAAAATCACAGAAAAATCGTACGACTGTTTATGGGTGTGCAGAAGCTTATTGGTAGATCATGACACAAGATTGGATAATGACTAGGATAGGTCTTGGATTAGAGGACGACATGTTATCCCAGTGGATCATGTCAACTTCTCGCTTACGTTTAGATAAAATTTAAAAGTGAAGTTGGTAAAATAAATGTGTGTGTAACGCAGCTACATCGTGTCAGCTACTCTACAGATCGGCTTAACAGTCTGGGATCTTTATTCAAAAGACCGGTGAAAGTCACGCGATAACAGTGTGACAAATTAGGAAGTATACGGGAATTAGGGTTAGGTAACGAATGACATAAATGTTTTCGATTGAACCACTTATAAGATGACTCTCCTGACATTTATGAAACACATCATTCACATAGAAGAACCGGTACATGTTGTGGAATACAATTATTCCTAAGTAGGTGAACTGTAACTTTGTGGAAGTAGATTAGTCTGAAATTTGTAACTCCATGTGCTGTTTTGTGAGCTGGTGGTGACGAGTGACACTAATAAACGTGAACAAACTATCAGCACTTTTTGATAGATTTACAAACAGATGACAGTCACTTGACTATTTGTTCAATACAAACAAACTGTGTTGCAACGGGGTTGGGTTGAAAGTGCCAGAAAGGGTTATCTCTAAAACAGTCATCTATACACATAAATGTACATTTCCTTCTGGTGATGACATTTCGCCTGTGTAAGCTGTGAAAGGAGAAGATGACATAATAACCTGCTGGGATACACCGAAGTCAGTTGAAACACATATGCTGTGTTCTGTTGGTGAAGTAATCACCCAACGAATTAAATAAGCTTGATCTGATACGATCACGGTTCAGAAGGTGTTACTTTTTTAGCGTAATTGTAGGCATTATTTTAATCTAACAAACAGAGATGAGTGACCTGACATCGTCTATCTAGTGGTGAATGAGTGAGGCGAACAAGACAAGCAACAGCATCCACTAGTGAATGGGTATCGTTCGCAAATCAGATTCCCTAATTGCTGTTGTGAACTCAGCGATCAAACCCTGAGGTAGTGATCTGAGTAGTTTGTAAGAGGGGTTCCTAATTGGTAGTTAGGCATGTAAGATTACACTATAAGTTATGAGCTAACGAAACGGAAACTTGACACAAATGATATAACTTGATAGAATATGTTGACGAACTAGATGTTCTAATCTGTTTCGTTGCTCTACTTCCATATTTCATCAGGTACGGATGAGGAGCATGCATACTGTACTGAAGGTGTTGGTGAACTACTGAGTTGATGTAGTATGTGAACTTGTCTGACAAACGGTAGGTAATCAACTAACTCAGACCCAAAAAGTTGAAATGGTATACCGATATTTGAGGATATAATTCAATGTATTTCGAACCACAAATAACTTTACGGGTTACAATAGGACAAACAATTTGTTATAGTATGCGAAACAGTGATGCACCGACTGGATTGTGTTCTGTTTGTGTTTGAATCCCAGAGGGCTCAATTGTTTGATAGCTATCGGACCAATCGAACTAGGATATTCAGGACCCTCATGCGTGGCTATAGTCGAAACGTTCCGATTTATGGATAGGAAGGTATAGCACATTGTTGGCTGGAAACTGCTATCGCGAACTTTATAATCAACACAAATAATCTGCACAAAAATCCTTAAGTTTGGAACTTCTGACATTGCAGTAATTAGCCAAAGTGAGGGTTAGACGACCAGTGACTGCCTATTCAGAAATTGACAACCACAAAAACTGTACTGCAGAGCTCCGAAGGGTTTCTGTGCTTGAATTTCTTTATTGTTCGACGAGTGTGAAGCTAGAACCTCCGGGTAGAGGCAGAGTATATCTACTAAGACACGCTTACCAACGAAGAATCAGAGTGTGCCAAAATTAGACGTAAGTTGAAACACGAAGAAGATGGTTGACTGACAGACTGAAACAAATGAGCCGAGGGTACTTAAATAAAGTTGCTGTGGTAATCAACGAGAACCAGGTGAAAATCAAACATAGACTGCGGTGGTTTAAGTGAATCATCATGGTGATCCTTATTCAAAAGGCTGTATGATGCCTAGTCATCTAGCGGTGGAACGCAATACCTGCTGGTTTATTTATTGATAAAAAAAGACCAGCAAATATTCGTGAATCACAGGAAAGAGTCAATTAATACCCATTCATTTGTTCACAACATTTCTGCTTATCATTGTTTGTACTGTAAGTGGCAAATTACGTGAAAGGATGAATAAATCAGACCGCGAACTAACTGAAGTTCACTTTACATAAACACATGAGGTAGGTATACAAAAATGAGAGAAGTGGACGATAAACGAGATAACTTCCAGTAGAGTGGGAGTGTCAGGTATGACTACCAAACCACAAGATTCTGAGAAAAAATAGTGTGGTAAATCGATACACTCGGTATTGAAAATATAAATAAAATATTGTACACCTGCTGTGATTGCAAAAGATACTTGGCTTGGGAAGTTTCTGACTGCTGAGGACAGGATACGTAGAAATGCACGACCACAATTCTGAGTACTGTTTCCCAAAAATGACATACTTTCACATCCGTCGCAAGTAGGGTGTCATTAGCATCTTTTACCCTGTTCCACACAAGACATCATGTTTTCGTTTGTCCTTCCCGGTTTGTGGTCATTATGGCGCTGAGGCCTATCATTAACTTACTCGCGTGAGTCACCCTTACTTAGCCGTGCTATATCACTCGTTATGGACGCCGAATAATATGTAACACACTCGCTCCATCAGACCTCACGCAGAAAAATCAGTTAACTGAAAATAAAGTTATTGGCGCGCAAATTACTGACAACCAAAAGTGATAACGCCAATAAAAAAAGATGTGTATAAAACACCAAATAATTGTATACCATAAATAGGCGGATAGCAAAACTGTAGAACGAAATGTTGGTGTTCATCGAAATCGTGACAGCACGGTGGTAATGACTGTTGTAGAGTACGGATTAAACAAGTTGGGGAAGATGGGTGGATGTGAGAGTTATACTTGACTTGTAGTTCCTTTACTGGGTGAAGTTGTACACGTCTGTGGGACAAAATCTTCTCAGTGTGACCGAATATCGCCTAGCTCGTGTTCCTGTGTCCGGGCCTGGTGTATTGAGTCTTTCCCATTCCAAACCCTTCCTTATGTGAACTAGTATAAGAGGGCCTAATGGCTTTTTGGCTTGACGGTGTTCATGACCACTAACGGCCCTAAACCATGAGTGGGTTAATGTGTGCATGTGGGAGGATGGGAGACAGAATGGTACAGACGCCAACTTTGTCAGACGAGTTAAGTTTGCAGCTGTGTCAAGTGCACAATGTGTGAACACGGCTGTTTATCGAGGTCCCTTTACAGCTCGGAATGTAGGGTAAAAGGTCGCCAGACGTTGAACCGCACTGGGATATCAAATGCGACGCGTCAACGCGGTTATTAGTACAGACATTAGCAAAATGTGTCAAAAGTATGTGACTGATAAGTGTCTTGTCGAGAGGACACCTACAGAGTAAGAATGTTTACATGCTGATTTAGCAACGTCACGGGCGTCGCAAATGGACGTTATGTGTTTTGATATTTTTCTTCAGATCAGTCTTATGAAATAAGATAGACAGGAAACACATTCGGCAAATGCAAATAAGCTTTCCGAACTATGAAGTGTAAACGATATTCAAATGGTATGTGATATAGCACGAGCGAATCCTTTCCGGAGAAAAGTATCATGTGAGGAAAGTGATCACTTTTCAGAAATCAGATGTTAAGTGAGGATTACAGTAAGCGATTTAACTAAAGCCTTGTCGTTCACAACGTCCATGTGGGCTGCCGTAACAGTATCTCTAAAGACAGTAATGTGGTTGAGAGCCACAGAAGTGAGTTGCACAGATAAAACTCATTCAGCAAACTGACCCAGTCAACATGTACACCAAAAGTACAATGAATATAACCACCCATTTTTCCATAAGGATGAGCCAAAAGAGATGCAGTTAGTAGTGACAAGTTCGTGAGTAGATACAAAAATTTCTCCCAGTGTTATTTTCCATGTTTCCCTCTGAATACTTCGAGACTTTAGTATGTGCATCCTCCTGGCTATTCACAAGTAGTGTTATCTGATCGTTTATCGTCATCACACTATCTCAAGGCAGAATTCTGGTTGAAGTAAACGTCAACCAAAATATGTTTATTCTCTCAAGGGGCTGTGCACTGTCACTGGCGGCCTCGAAACAACTGACGTGCATGCTGTTCTGATCGGAGAATCATGCCATTTGCATAGCCGGCTTCCGTAAACCCAATGATGATATTTCACATTTCTGACCGGATACACTGGACCTCGATCCTCCGCTACAATGTACAACTCACTCCACTTTACCAGGAGTTGAACCCAAACAATGTCGATCCCTGTATGTGGCCTTCAAACCAAATTCTAACACAGTGAATCAAAAAAATGACCCTGTTTGTTTGTTAGTTTGCATCCTTTTGTGCAGTTGTGTTTTTGGTTAACCAGTCTGTGAGCTTTTGTTAACCTACACTGGCTGATCCGTGGGTCTCTCTACCTAACACATCAGTCAGCTTTTCCATACAGCGTCGAGGTTTCCAGAGATCACCTAACTTGCTCTATTTAAAGTATTTGACTGTCAGAGAAATTTAAGCCGTCAATTTGCGAGCCAAATCAGACAGTTCCAAAGCCTTCAAACATGTGAGGAAAGCAATATTGAATTGTTTCCAGGCTGCTGGCGGCATTCTCTCAGTGAAGCAGTCTGACAGCATAAAATGTTTCGACTTATTTTTAGCCCCCGGCTAAGCTGTTGACAATTTCACTCATAAAGACATTGTGCTGTTTTCAGCTTCAAGAAAAGGAGCCCCTTAAATGTCACACAGGCTCCTAAAAGGCAAGGCAGAAGAACCCGACGATCAGATCCCCCTTCGCCACGATTAATCTAAATCTTGTAGGACCCCTTGACGTCACCTTCATAATAGGCTTTGCCAATTAGGTTTCGACTCCTTCCACTTCATCTGTGTCTTGGACGTCCTGTAAAAAGTTTCGAGCATTCCCATTGTTAAAGAAACGCAACTGTTATTAGCTAAGAACGCAAATGGCACGAGAATGATTTATTTAATTGATCGGTGCGAGTGAAATACACTTCAACAGAACAAACACTTATGAGGACAAAGTGATAATCCCGGAGTGTGCAGTTGCTAACATAAAGTTCCTGTGTTGAAATGCACCGTATCCTGCCAGATTAATCTCCAACGTTTTTCCGGATTTTCCTTCCATCAAACCGATATCTCAGTTAGTAGATTCGTCCGATGGTTTATCTTCAGAACACCACTGTGGTTCTCGTTCATTAATCTCCAACCCATGACCTTTAAGTTTGGCGTTGAAAAACGCCCTTTACATGATCCTGTGCCACGTATTAAACATTGTAGAAATATTACCCAAATCCTAGTTGGGTTCATTAGTAGACAGGAGCTAAATGTTATAACTGACGGTCAGCACCTTGATACTCAACGTAAACCAGATTTGCTTTCCGTTCAGCGTAAATGGAGTCAAGTTCGTCATTTTTTTCAGTCAATCTCCTCCATTTTACGTTGTATTTTCAAAAATATGACTACAGTCACTATGTGAGCTAATTGTGTATAATATGTGTTCTATCACATTACTCAATCAAACGAACAGGCTAAAATGAAACTTAAGAACCAGATCAGGAGGATGTGAATAAGTCACATGGTACAGTTTGAGAGGAAAAAATGTCACGCTTCTCTTTTTCTCAAATCAAAGGGTCTCGTTCTTTGTTATATTCCGAGTATAGATGGCTTACCTCGTTTATCTAAACGGTGGTCAGAAGAGTCGGAGACAAGGAGTGCTGACGATCCAAGTTTAGGAATCGGAGTTCTAAATGCTTGGAATGCGTTGACGTTATCATCGGTGCTGTAGTCGGCCGTTGGCACATTGGGGTCTGATGGATCCACAGCCTTCTTCTAATCAATCTAATTTAGAAAATGGGGATCATTTTCACTTGTTGGAGGTAGATGCTTAAAGAACAACATCTGTTCCCTCTGTCAGACAGTCGAATATGAACATAGTTTGAGTTCCACTTCATCCACCAGGAGGATTGTATTTTGATGACCTCGCATTCCACTGCAAGAGCACAGGTTTGGAGTGAAGGAGACGATTTGGTAGTGACATGTCTGCGTTGGATTAACGATTTTAAGAAAATAACTATTCACGCGATGTAGTATTATTTGCGGTGCATAAAAAGGAACAAACTGAATTTAAGGCATCGAGAAGAGTTACGTCCGAATGGTTGAGAGGCAAGCCTTATGATTTCTTTCAAGCGTAATTGGTGTCCATAAAATCTTATTCCGTCTTCCGAACTGTCCGTTAACTTGAAAGCTGTAGGCGGTAGTTCTTTTGGTGACTATCCCTTTGTTGCGTAGGTATTGTTTTGACAGTTCAGACATAAAAGAGGAAACTCGGTCCCAATGTACATCAGACGGCAAAATAGAATTTGGAATATTCGTCTATTAAAGATGATTAGAGGAAGGCGTTCTTTAAAATCGATATTTAAACGGTTGAGTTGCTTTGTTTAATTTCACACTAGGTGGTTGATGAGACTGATGCTTAGTTTCTACACAAATTGACCAACGTAAAGTCAATAAATTCAGTTGTTCAACGGAGAATGATAAATTTTCCGAGCGTATAAAATGAAACATCCGGATGACACAAAGAATAGTGAAGTTCTTTGGACGGCAGTGTTTAACGATTACGAGACAGTGCATCGGCTCCATGATTTTGATGTTCCTTCCGGAACTGTATGATGAAAGTTCGATCTTTCGTCGTTAGATTTTACTATTTTTGATTCCGATTGCGTGATTCATGTCGTATCTAAGCGCTAATCAGTCAAAAGTGAGTTCACAACAAGTAGTATCTCCGTTTTTGAGTGACTTCAACTACAGCATAAAGTTCTTTTTCTACGGTTGAATGTCGTTGTTCACTTTGTGTATGGGATCTGGACAACAAAAAAACCGGCCTTCCACTTTGAGTTAGGGTGACACCTGTCGTGATAACGGAAGAGTCTGTCTCAACAACTAGTGGGACATTGCGATCAACCGTCGTGACGATAGCTTTTCTCAACTCTTCCTATAGCAGCGGGAACATTTTGTTTTTTTTTACGTGGGAACGAATTTTATCTGAGAAGTGGAAGACTCACTGAGAATAATAGGCAAATACACCACTGACAGGCTGTTGGAACTTCAGACTATAAAGTGGGGATAAAATTTGAAGAGACTGTCAACGATCAGAATCCAGTTTAATAATCCATTTGGAAACTTCGTAACTCATGAGCTTGATTTTCCTGATAGATATAACATTCTTGCCTTCATTGAAGGTAATTCCGTACTTCAGGACGACTTCAGCGAATTTATTCAAGTTTTGATCGTGAGTTTTCTCGTCCTCTCCACATACTGTGATATTATCCACACAAATAAAAGTTACTACCAACTGTTCTTTTCAATAACAGTGTCGATTACCCGTTGAAAGACTGCGACATTGTTGGTTACTTCGAAGAGGATGTGACAAAACTGGTGTGAATTTCAACAAGTCCCAAAAGCAGTGTACATTTCCTCCTTTGCAAATCGAGTTCACTGTACACATCATAATTCGATACTTTTTGATCATGTCATCGAGTTTCGACAACAAACGGATATCCAGATAAGTGTATCAGCTGATGCTTTGGCTGTATTCAATGACCATCCTTTTTATGGTTATCGTTCGCAGTAACCAATAGTCGAACGCTCCACGGCGATGTGGAAGGCCCACTTGTTTTATCCTTCAGCAGTCTTCCAGCCTTCGATAGGAAGAAACTTTTGTCGTTCTGTGAATGTCATCGAGACCCTGTTGTGCCCGACTAACAGTTAAGTGCGAGATTTTAAAACAGAGAAGGCGCTTCGGCCTGAGTCGCCAAAAAGTCACAGTGAAAATCCGGAGTTATCAACATGGAAAGGTGTTACAACCTTTGAATGCAACTTGAAGCCATGTCCCAACCAAACGTTTGCACAGAGGTCGGGGAAGATAGATAGTTTGATTTTAGGATGGCGATTATTCGTAGGCTGAGTGCTGACATAACAATGGCTGTGAGTGTGATGTTAAAGGCAGGTAGAAGCTATAGTGATTGTACTAAAGGGTCTTCCCACTTGCCGTTTATATCTTTTCACTACCTCAGCAGATATGTAGTCCCGTGGGCTTCCAGTGTCCAAAAGTACGATACTGTTCACCATGAGATCTACAATTACGTTCGTCAGGCAACTGGACGCTGCTTCGACAGTCATCGAAGAGACTAGAGTATTTACTCATAACTGTGACGGTTTCAGAAATAAAACCCCAGAGCTGACTTCGACGCAGTATTAATAACTGTCGAAGTAAGCAAACCAGATATTTATCTTTCGAACGTAGTTGTACAGCATCTTGTCAACAATGTAATAAAACAGCAGTGGTGAGAAATGGGCCCAGTGACAATCACCACAGTTTAAATGAGAGTCAGGATTGTTATAGTTTCTGAGGCGTTCATGCAGTCGCGACTGTGGTAGTTCGTTCTCAACAGCATCTTCTACTGATGGACTTGGACCTGGGATGGACTCAGAAACATCGATATTAGTAATGGACGATGCAGGGGCCGGAAAAGACAAATTATAAATACGTTGTTCAATGCGTCTACGATGGACAGATCCATAATCCCAATCAAGTGTGTGACACATTGGAGTACCCAGGTTATTCAGCACCATTTCTCGAGATGATCGGAGGTCACTCCCACTTGGATACACAGCTTCAGCTGATTCCAAACTAAACATGTTGGTTCGGAAACACGGTTTTTGAACAGTTCAGCTGGACTTCTCTCAGTTGTTAGGTGATCAGAATTTCGACAGTGCATCAAAGAGTTATTCATACCGGTCACGGCACCATGCGAAAAACAACTTTCTTCCCACAACTCTTGCAGATTGGATCTTTCACCTGACAGTGGATTCGAAGATGTCTAACATTACCCCCAGAAACAACACTCGCTACTTCCAGCAGCACAAACATTATTTTAAGACTGCACAGGAGAATAAGGAGGATCATGGAATCGCATAGATTTTTCAGTAAATGGTTTAAAACTCGAAGAATTAACATATGTTTGTGATTGCTGATTGGCCATATATACTGTATACCTGCATCAGATTGGCTATAAGCAGTTACAGTATCAAGGAATCTGTCCTCACACATTCGCTGACGTGTGTTGTTACATAGCAGATGAAAGCGCCCCTGACAGCGATATCATTACATTCTTCAGGAAAGACGGACTTGTAGTTGCGGTCTTTCGTTAACAAGTTCAATCTCTGAACGACTGACCGCTCTCTTGTTTGCACCTAGCTGGGAGAATGCGGGAGATTTCGTTTTTAGGTTTAATAGACACAGTTACGAGGGTTGGTACAGCTGATCCAAAGTTAAGGCACTCGGCACTCGTACACAGAAGGAGATATGTAGTTAACTGGCGTCCCGTTTGTTAGGTTCAACAGCAAAGAAGTTTGCAGATGCTCTATACCGATAGTCCCATTGTCTTGAAGCTGCTGTGGAACCTTGAGCAACATCACATCGATCAGATTGTAGAAATCGTTTCATTTCGATGAAGTTGTAAGACGAATAAATTACAACGATTGATTAAACGCGACGATTCTGTTAACCAGAAATTGAGAAGAAATGAGACCGGTAGAAAAGGCTTCATTCGTCTCACAATTAGATGGACAGCTAAAGAGAGAAAGCGGGGAGCAGTTAGTATGAGCCACACAACGGAAGACTACAGGAAGAGAACGACAACGCGACGAAACATTTCACTACAAGATGGTTATCACTCAACTGAACGTATGGTGACACATTCACTCTGAAAATATCCTGTACCAAGACACTTTTGCATCACACTTGCTTTTAGGCGAATTTCACCACTGCTAATCATGTTTACGCATTTTCCCGTCCAGTTATTCAATGCGAACATGTGCGGTTGCATACTCACATTTGACGTTCATTTTTCCTATTACCGTTGTTCTAAACAGTCAAGATAAAACTGTAAACCAGACGAAATTTGCACGAAGTCACAAGTCATGCAGTAGCCCTATCAGCAATTGTTCTCAGTAAAGTGGTTTATCAATGTAAATTAACTTATGGCTGACCAATAACAAGTCTGGCAGATCGGGTAATTTAAAATTGACCCTGTTGCGAAAAAATTGGGCCTCTGCTGGACTCTAACCAGTAATTCAGTTTAAGTACTCATTTGTGACACTGGTGTATTCCGGCGTAAACTGACTAACAAGCCTTTCTTCTACAGTCGATCTCTTAGATCATTCGGTTTTTCATAGAGAGCCTAGTACACCATTCATCCTCCATTTTGATTCTTTCGTAAATAGAGTTTCTAGGTCCACTACCACATAACAAATCTACCACTGATATAGATGTACTGATCTTCAGGTGATCTATAAGAGTTTGCAGCTGCCTCTCGTAATCATTGTGAACTCCTTTCCTCATTGTACAACGTACCATCTCATACGCTGTCGTAACTCCAATCAACTAGATATTATTCCATTTTGACTGTTCTGTTACAGAAACTTATGCTCTCCTCCTCTTCATTGAACATTACACTGACATTGTACAAAACATTGCACAAACAAACTTAAGTTAACTGACTTCGGAAAACAAATCATCAGTCGATGAACTGATAACAGCCAAAATCACAAATTTCCAGCAGAGTACAAGACAGTCAAAAATTTTGCAGTCTGTTGGAAACTATACATCGACTGTCCTAGTACACAATGACAGCTGTCATCAATAATTGCGTACCACTCACTATCCCATCAAAATTCCAATGTAACCACTGAGTCCACGGAAACCCATTCTAACAACATATCACCATCCGTTTCCAATGGAATCCATCGAGGCTGCACCTTGTAACTGAAACAAACCACCGGTGAGCAGTATTACATTTCAATCCACTCAGCAGATTGTCCGTTCACCAGTCACCGACCCTTTCGATCGTTTCTATAGTACGTCCACGTGTTTTATGACCGATGAGGGGACATTTGCATCCGTAAGCTATGTGCGTCAACGAAGTACTGGAAGTGAATTTACCAGGTGGTTTGATCTCATATTACAGCTGGAAACTTACCATCGGTCATAGTGCTTGTTCCTATTGAATGTGAGGTCCATAGACAGTGTTGTGATCCAAGAACGCGGATGGCACAAGGGTTATTTATTAGT
>LUCH01004780.1:15554-46403 GCA_013368495.1 Paragonimus heterotremus
ACTTCGGTATATCTTCAAAGTTGACGGAATTTCGCAGACTTCGCGAACCGTGCAGCTGATACGGGATTTTGATTGTCCGGGCGTTATGGAATGTTTCCCCGTGTTATATTTAATCATGGAATCAGGACTGAGAGTCAAAATTTCATGATAAACGGGGGAACGTAAAATGATAATTTGAAGTAGGACGAATAGTGGAATGGGTTAATTTTTTGCAAAAACTCTTACATGAAATTTATAATTTTGTATTAGTTAATATTACACATACCACTGGCAAACAATTGTTATCGTAAAACGCGAAAAGAGATCGATTAACAGCTTTTCCTCTTATATGACTACAGCCGAATTCCGATGTCGATTTGGCATACACGACGGATAGGCAGAATAGAAATAATAACTGACAACAGAAATGCTATCAGGTGGTCTAGTGGGATGGGAAAAGGCGTGGGTGTTAGCGCGGGATTTGTCGGAAATCATTTGAGATGAACAGGCTAAGTTTTATATATTTTTCAAATAGTTTTAATGTGTACAGCGTTTGCTTAATGAGCAATAACTATACATAGCTGGTTAGCATTAAGTATGAAGTAAGATCGTCCCGGGTGATGTGGTTATCACTAACGGGGGTGTGCATATTGGCATCATGCGTTGACTACAAACTTTTTGTTCAGCTGCAAGCTTCAAACAACTATATACATAATCTATCCTGTTGGAATCATTAATAAGCTTCGAAATCCACACAAATACCTTCAGTGGCGAAGGTGATAGCTTTGATCAATTCGAAGTGTGCGTGGCGTTGTACCATGCGATACTGGGTTCCCTCTCAGACGTTAATCCCGTCAACAAAGATATCGTCTTCAGGCAGGCAGAGTTTGAAAGTGGACCTGACGTTCGCCAATGTCAGGAAGGTTTCTAAGCTTTGTTTGAATTGATGTATATTTCTACAGGCTCTAATCGTATGTGGAGGTTAGTTCCAAATGTAGGAATATCTCATCGCGGGAAAATTTGAATGCAGTTTTTACAAGATTTAGAAGTTGTCAAAGTTGACTCATTATTCCTGAGGTTGTATATCGGGCTTTTTTGGGCGAATCGCAAAGTTGACAGTGCATTTATTGCTATAAACCGGATTATAAATAAGTGCAAGTTTCAGCGTGATTCGCCATAACCAAACAGTATCCAGTGCAAGCGTCTGGCAACGTTCTCTGTTGTTCAAAGAAGACGGACAACCCACTTAACCTTTCCTGAATGCACGTTGGCGACCTTTCAGAGCTAGACCATCAGACCTGCGCAGATGACTATATATAAGCGTGCAATACTCAATTTGAGGTCGTACGCACAGCTTATAAAGATGAAGTCGAGCTTCAGGAAAGAAGAGTGAGCGCATAATGTATCCAATCGTTTGTTTAGTTTTAACTTCTAAGAAAGGTGTCTGTTCTGCGAAACTGAATGAGGTTGAGTAACGTATACCGAGATCGCGGACTGAGTCGGCAGTAGAAATACCATGACCATCCAGCATTATAAAGTCCTCTGGTGAGTGACAACCGCGTGCGACGATGGTGGTTTTATTGAGTGAACAGTTCATCAGCCATGCTCGACATCAAGACTCTAATGACACGAAGTCCCCCCGTATATTTCCCAGAGAAAAAGTGAGATCGCCAGAAGGAAAAGTGTAGACAAGTTTGATGTCATCAGTGAATACGAATGGTTTGCCGTGCTGGATAACTTCCCATATATCGCTTATATACATTAGAAAGAGTAATGGTCCCAGGACACTTCCTCGAACCACTCCACTGATGTCTGGTCTTGGCGATGAGGTCTTGTCTCTTATTTTCACTGTTTGTGTGAGGTCTTTGAAATATGAAGCAAATCGGCTCAGCAATGAATCGCGTATACTGAAAGATGCCATTCTTATCCGAAGACGCCTATAAGGCACACGATTACAGCCCTTTGCATATCCAAAAGTATAGTAATAATTTCATTCTCTGAATCAGCAGATTTTGTTACATGGTTAAAAATCCAGCCGGCACGTCGTGTACGAACATCTGTTGAGAAACCCATGCTGGGAGTGGTTTATAAGGTTTTGTGACAATAGGAATTAATCCGTTCGACATTTTGTCATTCTTTCCAACACCCTAGCACAAAATGAAGTATGGATAATTGGGACTTAAATGCTTACATCTTGTTGCGATCCACTTCTATGGCGGGGATCAGTTACAGCATTCTTCTATTGGAGAGGGCTGGAGCCTGGTGTTAAAGAAAGCATATAAATATCAAGCGAAAGTGAATGACTGTCCTCCCGTCCGTGTTTGAGAACAACAGGGCGAATACCACCAGGACCAAGAAGCTAAGAAGGTTTGATAGTAAGCAATTGAGAGCATATTCTCACTGCGTTAACAGGAACATGGCTTAGGAACGTAGTTGTATTTACGGAGGGTGGAGACTATATATTTACTTCAATATTGATGAAAGCAGCAAAATATGAATTGAAGACCTCGAAGATCGTTACAGGATCGTCTACGGTAATTTTGTTCTGCAGCGTCATTGATGAGATAATTGGGTCTCTTGTACAGTTTCTGTGTTTCAATAACGGTATCGACCCAGAGTTCTTCTCTTTGCTTTTGTGCGCACGTTTATTCTCATTTAGATAAAACATTTTGGTTCTGTATTCTATAGTGTTGAACATTATATGTATTTGCATAATAAGGACGAAATAGTGTTTTTGTTGCCGTGATTCGATAATTTTGGGCTTACTTTGCTCCTTTGGAGTGATAATCCTGCCTTTATCGCAAACATCAGTGTTTCGATATCTCCGGGGCGAAGACGTTCATGCAAAACCTGAAGTGTTTATTAGATACTTTGGTTGCAACGCTAGGGTCGGAGGTTAGAAAGAATGTGTTCAACACCGGGGACCTCAACAGAGTGGCGAACATGTTCCAGTCGATGAATTTAATTTGACGGTACCATGATTTTCGACATTTTACAGCTTCTAGATCAAACATGAAGTTTATAAGTGCCATTAAGCTTCACTATATTATTTGGTTGGTGCAAATTAGCCGTGTCTAACAAGCGAGGTCAAACGAAAAAGCGCACAAGCACTGAAAGGTGGTCAACGCAAACACGAACCCAGTAATAGCACAGATGCACATACACCTGGGGGGCAGAGCGTCTTAGAAGGAGCTTCAAGTTTTTAACGACCAGCTTAGTAAGGACCGTTCATCAAGGTTTTACTTGAAAACTTAAAGAACAAGAGCCCAGACCTCCGCTGGATGGGCATTCAAGTTCTGTCAAACCCGGACAAAAGATTGCCAGCTGCGTAGCATATGGGCGCGTAGTATGTATAGTTCGGACTTACACCTATTCAGGTTGACTTATCCGTCATCCAGAGAAGTTTTAGACTGGGACGATACGTTGCAGTGATAATTTAAAAAATAGAGATCACACCCTTTCCTAACCGTCTGTAACCTTTTCTGTAGGACGCCGTCGCATGAATACAGCGACGGAATATCTTACGTCAAATGCGCATCGCCTGCTTGTATGTTTACCTCTAGCAAAAATCTTACTAGGATGATAAAGATACGGTAGATATTCCCCTGGGACCTATCCTAGTGGTCTGACAGGCGATGCCAACTTGCCGTTAGCTTTATTGCCAGTGCTCACTTGTTGATTTTAGAACAAAGGTTTGATGAAAATGGCGACCTCAGGTTTTTGTTGGGGGCAGCACCATGTAGTTACCAAACTTTCTGGTAGAATTCGCTACTTTCACATCGTGTGTGCGTATGTTTTAAACTAGCTAGCGTTAAACCGGCAACGGATAAACTGCAACGATAGGACCGTGTGGAGGAGTGGAGTCTTCAGAAGAACTAGCTTGCATCATAGTTTGGTATCGCCTGCGAACATGGCCTGGGGTGACCGACAAACGACGTGTAATCCTTTCACAAGCGGTGGAAATAACAACGAACCCAGTGTGCGCCAAAATGCATCAGCGGTGCTGAATCTGTTCGCATAGCCGCCTATCAAGGTCCATAGTGAGTGGCTAACCTAGTAAAGCGAAGGGAGTCATTTTGTCAAAGGGCCGGGTGAAGCCTAATATGACAATGTCAACTGGTCGGTTTTCCTCATCTATTGTATACGAATCGGCTGTCATCGGTAAGTCAGTGGTGTGCGAAAAAACCCTGTGCCGGCGATTTGCTGAGAACTCAGTAAATTGAAGCCTCCTTTTATACTACTGTCATCACTCTCCATAAGCATAAGTTTTGCCACTTGACCGTTAAGTAAAGCATTTGATTCCCATGGTCGAGATATAACGAAACTAATATCGATACCAGAAACGCCGATAATACGCATATTGCAATTGAAACATGAACAAAGCACGAAGCTCAATTAGCTCCCAGTTTTGGACAAAACTCAGCAACACAACGAAATCAGACGAAGAGTTACAAGCAAAAGGGACTCGCAAGTACTACTGTCACACAGACAAAACGGAAAAGAACGATCTCGAGTGTAAGACAGGAAACCAGCAGAAATGCCGTTGTGTGGACGGTGGGTAAACTTAGCCCACACGGCTGCGTTCTGGACAGAACAGGGAACAAAAGAACATCTGCTGCCAAAAAATGTTGGACCGGTAGACACGACACGTTTTAATCGATTGAAGTTCGGCAATAGGGCAACGGCACATAGGGTGAATTAGGGGGGCTTATCTCCCCATCCTGGATGCACGTATGGTTACATTAGGGACGTCTGGAAATAGTGCTACCAGGATGTGATTCCATGACTTGGTTCTTTTGTCGTCCGTGTGGACAGGAATAGTAGCACTGCTTCCACAATGTGAGCAGGGTACCTGGAATGCACGGTTATTGAAACAGCTCGTAAAGTGGGTGTTAAGCACCACAGTACGTGCCATAAATAAGCTGGGCGGCAGTGTCAAGGTTAGGGAACTTCTGGGATTCGGAGTCCATCAGATCATGGGAGATTCCGACAGCAGTTGTGTGTCTCGAAACTGCTGGTTGATTCGCGACGTCCAAAACGATGGAGACCATGATGTATTAGGTTCTGAGTATCTTGGCAGTTTCCCAAATGCTAGTTGTCAGCCGAGGCCGGCCCATCAGTGTTGATATTGCCGATCGAGGGTTCCATACAGATGTAAGTTTCTCGCGGAACATTTTGGGGAATTCAGCAGTTACTTTTGTGAGGTCGAGCTGATGGTCTTTGCAGTTTGTCTTCGCTGAAATTATGGATCGATCTAGAGCAGTCCCATAAGCTTCGGGCGAGTCCTGTGTACTGAGTGACAAAAAGACAGCCCACAGATGTTTCTTCTGTTCTGTAAGCTTTTCTGTGAAGGGATCAAGGTGGAATATGCCTTGGTTTATTCAAGCCGAAAGAAAGACAGCGGCTTTCGTAATTAATTCCTTTAACTTATTAGTGAAGTTGCCACATTGTTTTCCATGAGTGTTAACTTTATCCGTAACACACCGCATTGTTTCCGTTTGGCGCTTTCGGATTGCCTGGAAGTTAGTTCGGCGAAAGTTCCGGCGAGTCCGCTTGTGAGGACAGTTAATCGCGACGCCGAAGGTCGTCCTGAAACAGATCACCGCAAAATTTCCGACACCCGTTCACTGTGTACTGCCCTCTGGTTAACAGTAAGTCTAGATGATAGCATTTGCGACTCTGAGTGGAACGAGTACATTGGTGTACGTGGCACGTTACGACAACCACATGCTGAGGGTTATAGAACCCAGCTTACTTCCTAGGATGTGTTGTGTCTTTAAAAGGTTAAAATCACCGCTCAACAGGATTCAAATGTTTTTGAATGCGTAGCGGTGTGTAAGGGATGAAACTACCTGGCTGACAATGAAGACGGTCCATAAATGTTGTTGGTGGACAGATCAGTTGTACACGAGATACACACGTTTATCCAGAGAGGATCAAGTAATGCAAGCTTTCAGAGATTCTAAACCGATGAGTCCACAGCATACTCTAAAAAGTAAGTCGCCGTCCGTTTTGTTCTTTCGCTAACTCCATCGATTTAAACAAGATAATAACCTGGAATTTGTTCTCTCCATTCTGGTAGTTGGAAGTAAACCATGTCTCAGCAGTGCTGATAAACTTGAGGTTCTTTTGTTCAGCATGTTTACGTAGTTTAGACGGCTCGTTTCCCAGGGAAGGTTTGTTAGTGCACATGCACCACAAACAGAAACTACGTATCTGAGTTTACGTCCTTACATGCCGGGAGATGGCTGTTGAGAGCCAGCTATTTCATGGATGGGTCCGGCTATATTTCTGAATGGCATTTCTCTTTCGTCACTTTAGGCAGGCTTGTCAACCACCCTAGTTTAAGAAGAAACGCGTAGCAAACAAGCTCGTTTTAGTTTGGCCCACACTTTGTCGCCTGGGACGGTCTTGATGCCATCTAGTTTTCCATGTCGGAATAGCCCTTCTTCCGTATGTGGAGACCTCACGAGGGTACATCTTCACTCACTGGTGCAGCTCTCGTTATTTTGGGCTCTAGGGTAGGGGTTAGTTGCGCGGATCTGAGAAGTTGCCACAGGCACCAAGTTGTGCAGTTTTCTGCGTTAACAGTCCGCTATCTGTCCAAATTCCATCAATTAACGTCATGATTATGTGCCGCGGGTTTTCCAGTGGTAGGCAAGTGTGGTATGGTATGCAGTGTTTTTACAGGCTGAATAAAACTAAGCAGCATCACCGTTGGGTTTGGCGACCTTTCACGCCTTTCAAACAACCCCTGGGGAGCCAGACATAGCTATGATAGAACTGACAGAAAACAACAGAGATGCGAAGGACGTCGAAAGTACGTACACAGCACTGGATATTATCAAAAGTAACGCAACTATCGCCTTATTTGAATGACCTCGCGTAATCTAAGTGCGCGTTTACGGCTTAATTGACTTTGTGGTACCCTGTATGTTCTTGTTCCTTTAGTCAAAACGACTGGTATTTACTCCATATTGTGTCATATAACAAGAAATGTTATCACACGACATGGGTGAAGCCCGTTGATGTAGGACGCTTGCGCTTCTTGTCCCAATACTTACGGAAACCGACTGTGACAGGCAGGAACGTATAGGTGAGTCAAGTGCCACAAGTGAATCAACTTCTGAAGACGGATTCACCATGTGTGCCCTCATCTGCAGTTTCCGTTTGTAGGCTGAGAACAGTATCGATTTGGAAGGGGTGTTTGACGCATATACACCGCCGGATCAGTAATAACGGACGTTATATGGAAGTGTGTGAAGCATCCTAGGTAAACATTGCTGCAGGATCTATTACAGACACCGTGTTAACCTTGGTGACAACACTTTCTGTGATGGGGTTCTAAGTATCAGACGCCAGTTATGCCAGGAGAGTTAACCGTGGGGTGACGGACCTACCCTGTCAGATGGAAGGCTGCAGAACGGGTGTAAGTTTTGCTTATGAAGTCTTAAGCGACGACCGATTTACACTTACAATGCGTCTAGAACTCGTAGGAGTCACCGGTCACTGGTTCGCATTGCTTACCATACAGCGGACATTGTACTTGCCTACGTGAAGGTTTCTTACATGTCCCACTAGAGCGAGGGGAAAATATGTGTCACTAACTCGGCCAAAATCGCGACACGATGGAAATAAACCTACGTACTAATGCATTTGCGTTTAGACGAAGAGCTATGGGCCAACGTATCGGTGGCTTACTTAGAAGTCAAACTATAAGCGGCCGAGATGTTGGTTATCAATTTCTTCGGATTCGGGAATATGGAACAACTGGCCGCGGATTGCGATATTTACAGGGAAAATGAACTGGTTGTAGGACGACATGAAGCGAAAACAATAATAATACCTATAGGAAGCCCACACCACGGAATGGTTGTTAAATAACTGACTTGTCTCGAGTGCATGCTGGTTGGCACACTTAGTGAGGTAAATTGTATGATATAGTATCAGACGGCTGAATGGTCAGTACTGCTAAAGCAAAGAACCGACTAAGCGCCTAAAAGCCAAGTGACGGTGAACCATTGCGCACGTGTAACTTTGGATGCCTATATGGCAGATTTCTGATCAGCCGTGGTCATTTGTAATTACCAAACTTTAAAGTATTCTTAACCTGCAGCATCAGACTCATTTCGCAGATTAACAATGATTTCAGGGTTTTCATATAATTATAAAACGGTAGCCATCAGGGCTTTATATTCGACTGAATGGACGCACAAAACTCCGTTTTTACCGAATGTTTAGCAAGCTTTTCAACTTATAGTCGTCTTCGGGCAGTTGAAGTGGTGCGTTGAATTCTGCCAGATTGTTCGCCAGCTTTTGAAATTTCCCGTCTTTCTTCTCACGGACCGATTAATTTCAACATTTTTCAATGTTACCCATATCAAGTAATGACTCAATTCCTTGAAGATGCTTTCGGACGTATTTCCCGGAGTGACCTTGAACTGGTTGAAACCGCAACTCGTGTAACAACAAGCCGGACTTTCTAGCTTCGTGAACCCGTTATATTCGTAAACCAACTTTGTGCAGCGTGTAGACACCGGGGGACAGCTTTATTTTGAAGTTAGGGTTTCAACGACAGTCTTGTAAAAGGAGACAATAGAAACAAGTGTGACCTAAAGGCCACTTAAGACATTCACACGACATGTACAATCGGAGAACAAAACGCAATCAACAACACGGCAGCGTGGTGCGTTACACGTGTAGCCAGACTCAGCAAGCTCGCACAAATTGAACTTGGATTGTGTAACATCGCGTGCCGTTGTGTTGTTTGTCCCGTTTTAGTTTTCGTTTGTGTAAGTCGTGTGTGTTGATATCTGGGCGTTTGGTTCATGCTTGTTAGTGCTAGTTCCTTTTACGGGACCGTTGCTAGAACCCTTAATTGAGATCAGCGGTGTCCCCTGGTGTCTTCACGTCGCCCCAAAGTTGGTCCGCACGTGAAACCGACAATTGGGGTAAAAACGGCCGGCGTGTGTCATACAAAACCTCAACACGTAAGTGACAGTGTGAAAGGTAAATTAATGTAACATCACGTCTTTTGGGCTGAATCTAAGGAACAAACGAACTATCTTCTATTCTGGCGCATGTATCAAACTTTTGTAAGCTGCAATCCATTTTTTCTGCTTGTGTTATTCTGCTGACAAATTTCACGTTGGTCGTACTGTTTAATTATCCGCTGTTTTGCATCGCCTGTAATTGTCTGTAGTGGTCGGGCATGTCCCTTTGTGTTTCTCGCAAATGCGTTGAAGATTATACAGTATCAATGTATTCACCTTTACAAAGCCTTTGGGTGATACTGACGGTGTTTTTCGGAGATTTTATACTGCCGGGAAAAGATGAATGATTTCAAGTCCCTGCTTAATATTAACCGCACCCCATATGAGATAGTTGAACTAAAACGTCGTTTAGTCTTCCAACGTAAGAAAGCAAAGCAACCGCCATATTGCCATCAAGGCTAATCAGTTCAGTCTAATTCAGTTTAGTTCGCAAAAAGTTTGGCTGCTGCCGGCAATCGTGAGCTTGTGTTTATGAACTTCAGCGATTATATCGCGCTGCAACAACTTAACACCATATGAGCAAGGACATCGCAAGTTCGCACTGACCCGCCGGCAGTTTGATGTGTAAGCTGGGTCTAAACTTCATAGTTACTTATAGTATCGGGGTTATTAAAAAGTATGCAAGATATGTGCCGTTCGAGTGGTTGTTTGCAAGACGTTATTGTGTGGCGCGAAACATGAAGCTGGATGCTCCCGGTTTGGTCGGTCATCAGCGGCTGGTCCCTAACCTCGTAAGCTGTTATTCATTTCCGGTGTCGTTTCTACCCTTATTAGAAAAAATCAGTTTCATGGTTGTCAGATAGTGTGCTTTTATTCTCAAAACCCTTCAAAATGTTCCTACGTTTCCACATGTATCTGTGAATATTCATTTGGTGCGCCGGAGCTAATCTGTGATAAGCATGGATTGTTTGCACAAGGGGTCTTCTGGCTACACTTCGCAAGGTTTGGTGATAAACATCCTGGGCAAGATGGGTTTGAATGGTTAACAGTTACAGTGGTTCACGGCAGCCAAGTACTTAGCAG
The DNA here is from genome assembly GCA_013368495.1 of Paragonimus heterotremus. Lineage (NCBI taxonomy): Eukaryota > Metazoa > Platyhelminthes > Trematoda > Plagiorchiida > Troglotrematidae > Paragonimus > Paragonimus heterotremus. Next base: position 25,610 of record LUCH01004780.1, read on the forward strand.
TGGGAAAAATGCTAAACCACGACAAGGGAGCAAACCCGTGTGAAAATAATAAAAGTTAGAAAATGTTGTGGGTTTATTTAGCAAGTAAGATTGCATGGCACTTATACCTGAATTCGAGACAAGACAGACCAGATTACTGAACAACCATGTGGCTAAAGGCTTTTAATGTTTCCACTCAACTCATATTATCAGCCTCACAGACAGAATTGGTCGGCCAAGATTTATCGAACAGTTTATACTCCATGTATCATCATATTCACTTTAGCGACTGCAACAGGGGTCAGAGGCCAGATGCCCAGACCTTCCAAGTCTAACTAGTCTGCTTGCACTCTTATCCAGTGGATGTCCGTTCATATACAAGGCAATCGCTGAAAACAGACTGTAGCATCGTCTCTGATATCACACAAAGTAAAAGTGAACGATTAGGTTACAAATCTAACAAGATTTCTAGCTGATGGTAAACAACCAGCACTCCAAACCGATTCCTAGGGGAGTAGCGGAAGACATTTCGCAGAAGGCCGCTACCGTAAGAAAGATTGCTGCCTGAAAAAGACCCATGGAAAGTACAAGCAAAATTTATCGCCAAACTTTTCAACCCATATCAACCCACAATAACAAAAACTGCCGGATGAGATGTGTGCCATAGAAAGTGTGTAAAAACCAGTGCATAGTCGTTAAATTTCCCATAGGTACAACTAAAGACTTTCAAGTCGTGACACATGAGTCACATGTCGCACGTCAGCAACTGTCTTGTTAGCTGTACGCTGAACGCGCTCAGTGGCCAGAATGTTTTCCCTGAGGTAGTGTACACAATTTTCTCTGCGCAATCAAGCGGTGGTTTTGTGTAAAAGTTTTTGAAACTCACTTCTCGGTGTGTGGGGGAACGTTCCGTTTGGTAATTCCAAAGGTAGTGCACACCCGTTCATCAGCTATCTATCGGGGATGAACGACCAGTAAGTTGAACTACATTCTAACACCTGGGCCTTCCCTCAGATCAGTTTTGTGGTGGCTGTTGTGTTGAACACATTGGTAAGTACGGAAGTTGCATCAGCGTTCCCACCTTGGTTGGCGGCATCCGAAAAGTACTAACCTGTCACGGTGACCGAAGCCAAAGGACACCTACGATTCAAACCATCACTCCAAGTGGCTTGCTCTGCACCGCTTGTAGTTCCACTCACACACCACGTATCCAGTGTAAACCCGGAGGAATAAGACAAGTAGGTGTGTGATTGACGCCCTTGTGTCCAGCCGACCAATGCTGGTTAGCCAGTGGGATGGCTAACAGAAAAGGAGACACGTCTCTAGGAAAAAAAAGAAACCACAATGACAGGATCTTAACTACCAAGAAGGATACGTGAAATTTAATACAAGAAGCATTTCAGTATACGAGTGCATGTCAGTGCATTCTAGAGAGGATGAAGTTGAAAAACAAAATTCATGGTTGAATTACGAAAAGGTCAGGCAAACCATCCATCATTCGATACATCAGCAAAGCTGAAGAAAAAAATGGGTAGAATACCGCAAACACTCAGGTTGCTAAAAAGAAGAGCTGAATATTTGCCAAACGACCGTGGTCTCGGTCGATGCAATCGCCAACAAAAATAGAATGGATGTGCTAATATGACCTGCCTGAACCTAACCTACTCGTTGCCTCTTCGACATCTGTGCACTATGAGTACGCTTGTGACTTACTAATCCCAAACGGTCGGTGCATTCGCGGCCGCACACATCGCAACGCCATATAGTCATGTCACCAAAACCTGTAGCGTAAATGGTACTCCTGCCTACCGCGCGCTTTCTTTCTCGGCCGCGCAACAACTGCCCGTTGAACTCACAAACGCCCGTCCGACTCATACTTCCCCAGGCAGTCCGGTTCAACGCTTCGTCTTCCAGCATCTAAAATCAATTTTACAACGTGAAAGACTTACCTGAACAGCATCGTGACATCTCCACTTTTGACCACCAAGATTTCGCTTACCTGATCTCAGTTGTCCATACAGAACCTGCTTCGGAATACGGTCATCGTCCATCCGTGAACGTGACCCAGTCAACGAAGCTGAGTCACCATCACCATGGCTACCATCCCGTTCATGTCCGCTGGTCGCTGTATTTAAGTGCTTGGAAGCATGCCCGAACACCGAATGTCAAAGATGCGTATTAGACGATGCAGGTGAAACCGGTTCAGATAGTCCATGTTCCGCTGATACAATGACCACGTTTCACTGCCGTACAGAAGCATAGACAATATCATTGGGCGGTAGACAAGTAGCTTTGTGCTTGGCTTCGGGATGTGGCTCTTCCAAACACGTCTTTCATGACCACCACAGGCAGCGCTAGCCTTTTCCACACGAACTCTCAACTCGCGGTCCGCGGACATTGCAACCGAAGTAACAGAGATCTGTGCGGTTGCCGTCAACTTTACCACTGACACGGATTTGGGGTGGAGGTGCACTGACAGCACCCCCGCTGAAAGAAAGAGAATGTATTATCTGAGTTAATGTCCAGCCCATACCAAGACGCTGCGATCCCAAAAACCATAGCCAGGCACCATAGTTCGTTCTCGCCATGTGCGAACAGCGCACTGTCAACTGCGAACAGCAGCATGCGCATTATTTAGGTGCATAACCGGGTTGCCACTCCGAAACATCGAATATTCAGCAGACGTCCCTCCGACCGGCGCCCCACCTAAACTGTGTCCTTTCCAAAGCCATGGAAAGCAAGTGTTAGCATGGCAGTCTAATATAAACTGAATGAGGATGGGGCCAGGACAGCCCCGCATCATGCTGGCTACAATGTCAAAGTCATCAATGGCAGATCCACACGGTTGCGCCTTCGCCTTCATGCCCACATGCGGCAAAATTAACAAACTGACGCACTTACATGGACATCCAAACTTACCATAATGTGGGTGCACATGTACTCTCACTCGCACCGACAACTTCAAAATGGAGGGAAAAGTGCATTACTAACGAGCGTCGGATTACAGAAAGAACAGTCGGTCGTGCACTGAGATAAATAAATATCAATGGCTCCGAGATATCGGCACAAGAAAAGACTTGGAAATGTTCGTTCGCTCGATGAAATTTAATGAAACAATGAGAAGGCGCAAGTCATGTGACATTATCCGGAGTAACTCTTCGACATGTGACTAATCTCAAACGAGTCAAAATTCCACAGAGCGGAAATCACGGCTTAAGGGATTAAACAGACAGACAACGAAACTGAAAATCGAAATTGTGTGAATGCCGACTACCAGGGTAGCCGCAGTGTTGACATAAAATGTTTTTGAACAAATAAAGGGGATTATGACGTTTAATAGCCATAGCCTCAGCAAACTAGAGTATGTGCTTCCGGTTGCTCCGGAAGATTACCGAGAACGCGCTCCTGGCAATTCTAACTCCGTCTCAAGCCCTTTGGGTTTATGCCGCTTGATACGAACATCTGGTTTTGGTTTGTCCTCCGTATATAGCTCATACTGCAGCTGCACGAAGATTCGTATAAACTGTGAGATGTGACAGACGTACACTGTTTTTTCATAGCTGAAGAGACTGGTATAGCCCTCGTTCATGGCATTACGCACAGCTCCACAACATTATAAGTAATGGATTCAGCCACCGCTGGATGCTTCCTCGTCATTGTTGGCCAGCCGTCTCCTAGAAACGGGAGTTCTATATAGGCCTCCTCTTCGGTAACATCGCCACTTCTACAGTTGGGATGACGATTTTGCTATTTTGTTTAATTAATCGCAGGAGGTACTGGTTGACCTGCTGGGTGTTTGTCAGTAAGCCTAACTCTAGCCGCAGGTTATCTTCAGTGAAAATCCTCCGTGCCCTGTGGAAAAGCGTCCTGACTGTACCTCTCTTATGTTGCGCTGGACATAAGCTTTTGAAATGCATGTACTCTTCAGTCCAGGTAGGTTTCCTGTAGTTATGACTTCCTACCGTGTCATCTGGTCTTCCAGTGATTAGAATGCCCAGATATGAAAGGCAGTCATTCACTTCATTCCCTCACGTCAGTTTTAAGTTCTGATGGGCCCGGTCCAACCTCGAATGTAAAGTATTTGGTTCACTCGAGCTCTCAAAGATGGCTAGAATATCATCTACGTAGCATCTGTACAACACTTGTTTTGACAGGCTTTCGCCAAGAAAGAAGAAATTCGCTGGAAGTGGACCCAACGGACTGCCTGTTGCAACCCCGTCCACTTGCCGGAAAGTGAACGTTTGAAGGTTGCACTTTACATTATGTGTGCATAAAAGTAATAATGATTTTAGTTCGACCACCGGGATAGGAAACTTCAGCAAAATTCCCTAACGTCTGAGGAGAATCAGAATTGATTTAAAGCAAAACTAGTAGATGTCGCCTACCAACATCAGAATTACGAACAAAAGCGTCACAACTTACTAACACCGACACAGTTTCAAAGCCTAAGAGAAGTAGGACACTAATGACAACGCGATGGTGTTAGCTCCGAACAAAGGCTCAAGGGTTGCGTTGATGGATAAAGCGGAGTACGTGAACAAAATGTTTGGAAATTCTTAATGACACTCAGAAATTTCTCCCGGACGATACTCCTGACAACTTCCAGGAAGTGGAAAAGGAAATCTGCCGCAAGCTGGAAGGGTTGAGGATAAATGGAGTCGTGTCTATCGATCAATGCAGGCTAGAGACGCAGTTAAAAATACCAGGAGCCTGTGTAGATACCGATGGACGGCACCTTGCATCTTCCGTGGCAAGGCACATAAGACAAACAGGACACAGTCAAAGTTCTTGAAGCGTTCTCGGTAATCTTCCGGAGCAACCGGAAGCACATACTCTAGTTTGCTGAGGCTATGGCTATTAAACGTCATAATCCCCTTTATTTGTTCAAAAACATTTTATGTCAACACTGCGGCTACCCTGGTAGTCGGCATTCACACAATTTCGATTTTCAGTTTCGTTGTCTGTCTGTTTAATCCCTTAAGCCGTGATTTCCGCTCTGTGGAATTTTGACTCGTTTGAGATTAGTCACATGTCGAAGAGTTACTCCGGATAATGTCACATGACTTGCGCCTTCCCATTGTTTTATTCAATTACATCCGAACGTTGGCAGCTTCATTGCCTCGACGATCGTTGGCAGTGGTCTGAAGTTGCAGGGGACCGAAAGTCGTCCCCTCTGGAAATGCTTAAGATTCCACCAACAAGACCGGAGGTGGAGAGCTAAAGAATCTCTTCCTGGGTGCCGTAAACTTATAACGTGGATTTGATGGGGTTATGTGCGATATAGTAATAAGCCCTACTGCAATCACTTCAGCGAATGCCTCACAAAATCATCAAAGTAGTGTACCTTCTGCATAAAATTGCAATGACTTCAATGCAGTTGTCTTGCGCTTCCTCGGATAGCCCAACGAGAATTCCATCCACTTTTTAATTAGTCAAAGAAACTGACGCCAATACATTCATCTATTTGGGTGGCTATGTCTTGCGACCACCAATATAAACGCAGTCAGAATTATAGCTAATAAAGCGAACTTGGTAGTCTGAATGTCAAATTTGTTACAGCATTCTTTCCATTTATTGCTGGTGCCCCTGGTACCTTATACAGCCGTTTTCTATAAACTTCTCTCTTAGTTTGGTGAACAAAACCTGACACCGCCTAATCGTACATAACGCTTTACTGGAACAGAGTTTACTGAGTGATAAAGGTACCTTGTCAGCGTACAAGTGAAACGCAGACTTACTGTTTTGTTAGTTTTATCAAAGGGATGCGAAGCAAGTTTTTGAGCGCATCGTATATTCGCTTGAGTTTAAAAAGTCGATGTTTGCAGTTACAGCGTGTTTTTACCTTTGGCACCTTTGTCACATCGCAGTTATATAACATTGTCTTCCCCCTTTTTTACCACCCAATAGGGTCAGATAATCTTTGATTAGCCTCGTTCTGAATTAATTGATTAATGAGTGCTTCTGCTTTTCCTAAAAGATTCTCCAATAATAAAACTCACGACAAGCATAACTCCGACACGCCCGTGCTTTCTCAGATGTCACTCTCTAACATGCTTACTTGGGCTACTAAAGATAGCACTATGGACACGGAGCATGCTAGCGATTAAAACAATGACCCTAGCGAGTAAGATTTTGATCGTGACTACTTTACAGATCCAACCGTTAGCAGCCGACAAAACGTACATGCGCACAATAGTTTTACACAGTCTGGAAAATTTAGCCTCTCGTCAGGCGATATAATTCATGTCTCTACTATCCTTCTTAGATGGAGAGAGGTTCAACAAATAGTTGGATAAATGCGCACTTGGGTCCTGTGCACCTTGCCTCCAATTTGAATTTTTTGCTGTTCAGGAGGAGGCTTCTTCTAACCTATAGCGGGTCTAGTGAGACAGAATCTACTGTAAGTAAACTTTTATTCGTTCCACACCGTTGAGTTTTGAATGACCTACTCCACTCATAACCTAAGGATAACCCGCATAGCAGCACACCGTTTTGTGGTCAAGGTCAAATGCCTGGACCGACTTACTGTAGCGTCTGACCTGCAGTTCATGCCCACACACCCACCGCTGAGAGACCCTTACGCGTATGCACCCGCACTCACTGCGAACGACTCATAGTTTGTCAACACCACTATAGTCAATGTCACGTGCCCACAAGCATACGCACACATGCGCACATTCAGGCACACACACGCAGACACAGCAGGACGCACAGAAAACCCCATCTCGGACATCAGCGTATTACACGTGATTCAACCCAGTGCCCTCACCGGAGCTGACAAGACAACGAGACCGTGCGCGTATGTTGACACAACTCGTCTGGGTCTCTCGCGCTCTGGTGAACAAACCACAGCTACAGTGCTCCGTGGACTACACAGTGTTTCCATCCCCTGTAGATCCTTCCGTTGACATCCACAGGATTCCACCCAACACTCCACTAACACATCCATACATTACCTTCGTGTATTTTGTCCGAACCCTTGTTGTAATTGCACCTGTTATGTTTGTCTGTTATTTACATTACACTTTGGTTACATACACTTCCGATATTATTTAGATGTTTGGTTAAATCGATACTACTTACAACGTATTGCAATCAGCTGGCCAACATCTCAACCTACATTAGTTCACCAATAACTCTGTAAAATGCATGTACACAATCGCGATTAGTTTAGTGAAGAAATGACCAGAGCTTGGTGCAATGTGTTCTTCCGCAAAGCCCCAAATTGTTGCCATGTGGGAGTAGCAGCTCAGCACTTCTTACCCACATTCTGGGCTTGTCTCATAGGATATAGCTAGTTTTCGTACAAAATGAACTGAAGGTAAAGGAGGGTCGGCCGTCCACATCCACACTTCTCTTCAGGTCTTTCTTTAAAAAATCAAGAACTTGCTTCTATTGAGGAAGCCGTTTGGTGCTCGATTCGATAAAATGGTTCCGATCGCTGGCTAGAAGGATTGCTCTACGGTATTCCATTTTCGATCATGCGAAAGACGAGTTCTTATCGTCTGGATTGGAAGTTTTGACCACCCTAGCATCAGGTTTCCGACAGTCCGGTTTAGGCTGCTTTGAATTGAGCTTGCTGGAATTGCAAGACAGTTTCCACCACTTCAGCGGTTACTGATATTTTGGGTGGCTTAAGGCCGCAGAATCTGTTGTATCGCTGGCAAACACGACCCCAGACTGTCCCGATTGACTGCAAAAGACTCAGCAACGAGGCGCAACAAAAGCGTATTGTAGGTTGTCAAAGGGGCACTACATGCGAACTCAACACAATAATTGACTTCAGTAGCATAGCTTCGGCCCTGACCGACGATTGTAGTGATCACCCCCTGACAGGTTCCAGGGTTGTGGTTCAGTTCATACTTATGTCCCACAGATATACTTGCTTGACCTCTCGGTCGGCGTCGTGCTGCTCGTCACAGCTGGGATCTTTTCGTATTCAGCCGTTATTGGCACCATCTCCTCCAGGTGTCGCGTGAAAAGTTAGTTTCATGTCTTTTTGAAATTGTACAGCTTGTTTACGTCGACGCTCTGAACGGCGAGTATTTTGCGATCTTCGACTTCTGCGCTATTCCCGTTCATGTGAACACCAGGTGAAAACCAACCAAGTCGTCAATGTGGTACATCGCGTGCCAGGCGACCCATCAAAAGCGAAACAAATTAAAACACTTCGTACTGCCGAGGCTATTGGAATCAGGCTGCTCGGTCGGGTTTCGTATCATCAGAAAACGATTTGTTCAGGCAGTATAACCACCATGGCCACAAATCCATCAGATCGCTGACCAGCCTGCGCGGTCGAACAAATGGACAAACGTGACGTAACCGGCCAACCAAGCTATCGTCAACTGACTGACCAGTAATCTAGTTCTGTATAATGTCTGGTCGATAACTAGATCCAACTCTATTAAATCCTGACATAATTATACCGGCTTGAAGAAAAATTATCGAAGACATATACACCTATATGTCTTTATCTTCATTACCGTAACTGGCATATTTGAAACGTTGAGACATTGTTATGGCAATAAACATTAGGCGATTATAGCTTATGTAGGTGTGAAAGAACTTTCGAAAAAAGAGCGGTCATTCTGGCGCGTGTCTTCGTTTTTGAAAATGTGGGAAACTGGAGAAAATCTAATTTTCAAGCAAAATACCCACACTTTACCAACCGTAAGTAGTAGTGGTAAAACATTTGGAGTACATCAGAAATTTGCTTGAAGTAACAGTTTAGTAAGTGAAAATTTTTCCACCGTTTTTAAGAACGTGACCGAGTACAAGCGTTAGCTCAAATTTATAAGTTCCATTGATTGAAATTATCGAGGTGGAATATATGGTCTCTCGTTTTTGGGACCCACCTACTGGCTTGATAACATGCGCATCATTTGTATCACGTTCCTACGCATGCGTACGTGAAAAATGGAATCATTGAATATGTTGCATCGTTGGTGAACACGATCTAAGGCTATCCCGACTGACTGTAAAAGACTCAGCAACGAGGCGCAAAAAAAGCTTATTGTAGGTTGTCAAAGGGGCACTATATGCGAAATCATTAAGTGCACTTACTAAACAGGTAACTCGGCCAAACAACGGAACATTAACATTGTGGTCGACTGACTACCATTTCACCCAACGTCTTGAACCACCGATTCTGTGAGTCGCGAGGTCCCCAGGCAGGGAGGAGAACCTGTGTGTGTGTGGCGGACGACCTCATTTTTCTACCCATCGTCATCCGTCCACTGTGCGTTTTATGGCAGTCCCTCATGGCATCGGCAAAGAGCACTCAATATGGCTGGTATTCGTAACACCTGGTCTAGCCATCCAGGTCTGTGTAAACGTACTGACTGAACAGAACAACTCGCTTGGCAGCCACTGACGACCACCAGTTTAACTTCTCCGTTGGTTGATCATTGATGCCACCCAGTGCGGCTGATTGAGCGCAGATATCGATGGTCAAGTATCGTAAGATGATTTACGTTTATCATGAGTGGCCAAGGTTTGTAGTCGCAAAGTGATACAGCCCTCATTGTACGATCTTCCACGAAGACGTTGAGCAACGCGTTGCAATAAACCAACGATCCCAAATGGTCAAGACAAAACTGGTTCACAAAGCCATGGTACTATTGAACAAATTATCAAAGTCAATAAATAGACAACCTCAACAGTTTCTATCGACGGATCGTTTCCAGGAGATAATTACAACTTGATGCCAAATAGGCTATAGATGAACTATAAGCACATAATATGACATTCGTACCCAACAGAGTTCTTTCGAGCAGTCAACAGGTTAAAAAACGACAGGGACGAACTGAGCTTCAAAATGTGATGCACGCACCACTCAAGCAAAGTACAAAAAAGCGACAAGTGGCTATTCGCACAATCGTCAATTGACGCGATAAAACAAAACATCTAGGTCAAGGCCAATTAACGGCCGGAAACAGGGGCGGTAGAATATACGGGGATAAACTTTTTGAGGGAATTGTGTTAGGTCGGATTTTCACACAATTGTGGCCTCAAAACTCGATACATTCATTGTCATCTTATGTACGCTGCCAATAAGCGTGAGAAAGCTGCCTCTGTACCACCAGAGGTGTGTTATATCAGTGAATACTGCCTTAACTTTAGGGACACGCGCTTTTATTCCAGTCTCTACATTTCCGTAGCCGATGATGCAGCCTCCAAGTACACCAGCAGGTAAAAACCCCCTACAGCCCCTTTTTCCAACATAAAATCTACGTGGCCACATTAACCTTGCAGAAGCAATTGGCGCTTCTAGCCTGTAGAACACATTGGGAAATGTTTAACAATGTGCAAAACAGACTGTATCACTGTTCTTGCTGCTCATAAATTGCCAAACAACACCTTGTACTCAGCACAATCAAGACCAGTCAATCGTCTACCTGGTAGGCGGTCCATGTTAGCATCTTGTTAGTTCCACAGAGGGTGTCCGCCAATTCAGCCGCGACAAAAGTAAATAAAAACTAGTGAAAGCGGACAACCTTGACGTACGCCGTTTCTAGTGCTGGAACCATCCCAAAGTTCACCGTTAACCCTCAGCTGAGTTTTAGTATAAGAATAGAGCGCCGATAGTATGTTCACATCCATGGTCGGTACACTCACACTTTTAGGCGACTCTAAAGGTGTAAATCGATCCACTAGGTCAAAAGCACCTTTATAGCCGAGACATGCGGCAGTTGTAAACCAGCGGTCGGTACGGTGCTGTACTAGAAGTTGGCGAAGAGTAAGGTTCATCAGTATATCCTCGTCCAAGAGGGAACTCTGCTTCTCCTTCCTTTAAGTTTGCCTATCGGGGTTGCAGTGATTCGGCGAAGCATAATAAATGTCAGACCGCTAGTTGATCGTAGTCAGGCTGATTTCTCCATGATTTTCGCAATGGTCCCAGATTCCCCTCTTGAATGTGAGTATTACTATCAAGTGACCTGTAGCCGTCGTCTCGCCTCCTCACGTGGCGCATCACGTGACAGGCCTAAGACTAAGTGACGCTTACTGTCCCGACATGTCCAAGCACGCCCACACATCTATCGGCCCGAAAACCTTCCACATTGAAACGCACTCACGTGCACGCGGTCACCACCTGCACACTCAGCCAATTGGACATGATCCAGCGCGACCAACAAACAGGCACGCATGACACGGTTAGGCCCGGATCGGAGAAAACAAGAACACAACTGAATAGGACAGGACACGGTCCGGACGAGAGCCACTGGATTAAACTTGTAAACCGATCCCACCAATAAAGATCCAAATTGTTTTATTTAGACTTTTCGTCAGCTATGACTGATATATCGTTATCTGTTAGTGGGTATTCAGGCTCACACATTTCGGAGTTCCACCATAGATCTCAGCACCTCTAGAAGTCCTCTGGCCCAGACAATTCTTATTCACTAATACTGCGTTAGCTTTCGGTCGTGATTTCCGCGCCGCTAGCTCGAATACTCTGTTCCTTTTGACAGCTATCGACCAGCGAGCCCTACCTCTGTTATTTGGAAGACATGGATAGTTTACAGGATAGCAGACTTACAGCGTACCTACGGGGTAACGAGTTGCTAAACTTTGCCGACATGGTTTTCGTCGAAACCGCTTCTGTTCGTCCAGCCCATCTCTAGAGAGAGGATATCGAGTCGCAACTTAGGCTAGTGGTAAGTCCAAAGACGTTAGCTTTACGAACCTTAGCAAAGCCTTCGATAGAGTCCCACATCGGAGCATCATAAGCAGGCCGGAGGCATGAGATGAAAGACTCTTTCAGCAACTACCCGATTAGAGTGGGTGGGAGTCTCTCCTCTTAACAGGAGGTGTCCAGCGGGGTTCCCCAGGGCCCAGTCCTGGGTCCACTGCTGTTTTTGGTCCCCGTGAGTTTCCCCGCCAGAATTATTGAATCGACTTGTGTGGCGTACATTGATTGCCTTTAGACTTGGTGCGTGATAAAATCGGCAGAAGATTAGTATGCCCTGCAAGCCGATCTTGATCACCTAATGCGGTGGTCAGTTTCGATGGACTCCCAAAAATCTATGTATATACATGTGATAGCGTCATTTTCAACCATTTCTAACGGCAACGTTTCGTCGACCAGTATCTGCCTGAAATTGGGCAAACAAAAAGAAGTAGCATAAATATCGTATAGACAAAGAAGCTGGAAATGTTGTCACACATGTTTCACCATCAAATGTGTTAGTGTTCTTGTTGAAATGCAATGCCAACACCGGATGGTCGTGTATTTCAATTTCGACCATATCTTCGAAACGCCGCAAAATGAGACACTCTCAGGCTAAAGGATGACCTATTCTATCTCGAAAATTTCAATGATCCCATTTATAAAACTTGAAAAAGTGGGATAACGATAATAAGAGGATATTTTTGCCAATACTTTTGGGACTTGTTCGATGTTTTCCAATTTTTCTATCAACGATGCTTACTTACAATTGATGTGTTATAGGTACTTTGCGTGAAATTCCCATTTTGAAATTTCAAAAAATATTTAAAAATCGAGGATTCGGGCATGTTTGCCGTTTCATCGATGGCTGTGGGATGACCTGATCGTCACAGCCGCACGGTGGCCCGCCAAATCAGCTCTCATCCCTTTGGTCTATTTATGCCGGATAATTGCAGGCCTTCCGTGGACACCCTATAAAGTTAAGCAAACCTCGGCCTGACTACTTAAGGACTGAATCCTGTCCATCCCAACATGTCATAGATACCTGGAATATGCACCCAGAAAATGTAGCGCTTGTCCAGTCGATCGGAGTTTTCGAGCACAAGCCTTCTGCCCCTGGGTTACAAGTTATTCTCTCTGCATAAGTTTAGTGTTCCTAATCTTTTGGTTTGCATTATACGGTTACGGCTTACCATCTGCTTCTTTGCTTTCTTTCGCCACTGGCCCTTGCTATTAACTTATAATTTATCCAACCGCAACCCACTATCTAATTTTTATCTTCTGTTTAGTACAATGGAAACTGGTGTGTCGGATTCGTGATTATTATTTGGCCGGCCCCTTGTTGGATTCATGAATACAAACTTGATTTTGGCTGTATCCAGTTCCTGCTTTGTTTTAAATGGCATGCATCTTCATAGACAACTTTGGGAGATATTCCTGAAGTTCCGGTCTCACTTGAACATGAACAACCTCCGAACGTATGACGTCTATTATCGGTACGCCTCTTATAGATATAAGTGTGGTGAAGGTTACAGTCGGAAATCACGCACAGGCGACTCCGCAAAGGTCAGAACAGCCTCTCCAGTGTCCGAACTTCAGCTGAGGACGGTCACTACTAGAAAGAAAAGTACGTCTGTACAAGTCCGGCTGGTGATGCGTGTTCACTGACGCACTCCACCTAAAATAAAACGCACGAAAAGTGCGACGGATTGTCGACTCAATGAAGCATAAAACTAAGCGAAGTATCCTAAAGCACCTACTGGACGGTAACGTCATCTCCGTACCTTAGTACAGCCTCATACAAAACGGGTCCTGCATAACAAACATAATGCCTTTTATGGGTAGCTTACCGGCCGCCAAAGATTACAGGTTTAGGTCAGGAGCCGTTTTCTCCAACTTTGCTGAAGCGGCCGACCGGGCGCCACAGTTCTACAGAAACTGGAAACATATGACACTAGAGGTGATATTCACTCCTGGGCAACATCATCTATTAATGGTAGAACACACTGATCTTTAGCTCATCGCCTACCGTACCACAAGTATAAATCCATGGACCACTACTATTTTCAACCCTTTTGACTTGAAAATCGGGAAACTGAACAGTCTGGACTTAGTACAATCAAGCAATGGTCAAATGAGTGATATCTTCTTATAAACGGCGACCAGGCGCACATGTGTTATAACTGAATCTTAATGAACACGAACTCGAATAACGGCTACGAACAACGGTGAAGGAATAAAGCGAATAGAAGTGTAGTGGATCTAAACGCTATGTACAATTCAGTCGTGGATACGAAATCAAAAAAAGATGAAAAATGCAAAAAAAAAAATCACTCACGGTAGTTCGTGAAGTTGCGTCCTTTAGAGTTCCACCACACGGAATGAAGCATCCAAATGATGCAATCTGTCGTATAGTTCTTGAGTAATCTGGCACGCCACAACTGGGATAATTCTGATGATAGATAAATAAGGAAGCTTGCCGCAATAACCGGTTGATTCCGCTAGCATCTAACTCCCCAAAATCCGTTTACTAGTGATGCTGAATGCAGGGAGAACGCAGGGCTCGCGACCCGAGAAGCGCGATTTATGTTTATTGGTTATGTAACAGCATGTAGTGTGTCGCCATCTTGTTTGACCACATACACTTCCTTCCGCTTCCTTTCAGGTCCTCGAACAGGCGGACTGGCCGCGTCTATGCATAGGGCTGAGGAAGATGGCCAACCAGAGCCCGAGGTCAGCGGTCAGTGAGCATAAGGCGACTCCTGATTGGTGGTTTGTTTCCGGACCGTGGGGTCCCATATATATACGGACAAGGACATGGTGTAGACTGAATCTCGTTCGGTATCTGTGTTGTGTTAATACACGTTTTTCGTTGCCTCGTGACCTTTCCCTTTTTGTGTGAGGTAGACCCTGTTGTGCTTCGATTACGTACGTTGAACATTGTGTGTTTTGTCACTCGTGACTGACCCGTTGGAATACTACAGTTATTGATTAATTCGGTCAGCTTGGTCTAGACGTGGGCTGCATATGTGCAGTTGAGGATAGTTGAAAACATGAATAACAATGAGAATTATGAAATAGGAAATACTGCAAACAACGCTACAGAAGCCCCTTCCCATTGGCCCCAACTCTGCGAACGACAAGCACCAATGAAAACACGGGCAAAGCAGACTCCGGATAGGCAATGTTTTCAGCCCCCAGACGTTTTGGGAATTTACATATGAAACTAGTGTGTATGTATAGAAAATCATTGATCTTGCGGTGGCGTGAGCGCGCGAAGAATTATTTGAATCCCACGCCAATGCATATCTTAGTAACGGCTCACGCCATCTAATTTCTGAAAGCAAAAATCTCGTCTACCAGTGCAAGAAACTAGACTTCCAGGCTGCTAGCCGTCACGTCCTGTGAACTGAACTGAAGTGAACTGAAATTTTCGGGTCAGGTTTACCCTGGCTTTTACAACCTGTCTGTCGGCAACTATTCTGGCAACGTCTCCTGGGACAGCTGTGTGTTGCCAAACTCGGTGTTAGATGGCCTCTCTTTGACTAGTCCACCTAACCCCTTCTGCTTCATCAGTAAAACAACAGTCAAAAAAGTGATGCACTGCTTTTGACATGATAAAAATTGACAAGGATACGTCTCAAACTATATGAATTTGTTCGACGTTTAGTACACGAGCTCGTGCACGAGTCATGGCTGGTAACCCAAAGTGCCCGGATTCAATCGGCCCTTCCTGTCCGGTATCAGTTGATACCGCTAACTTGTTAGCGTCTGTTGATCCGAAAAGCTGAAGTTTCAAACAGGAAGCGGCACCGTCCTTTTGAACTACAGCAAGTACCAAGAACGCAGTAAGATTACGAATCAAACGGTGTTCGAAGAGAGTAAGAATTTAACAGCACTTCTGAACGACCTCTGGATGTTCGGCTAACAAAGTCGGAGAAGAGTTCATTGGTTGATAACCCCGTTAGAAAGTAGTCGTTGCCCGAAGGGTGTCCGGGAACGGAACTTGTGAAGATTTATCTAATGACGTCGTCGACCGTTGTCAGCCACTGCGACAGAGTACTGCTCTACTTTACATATACCTAGGAAGGGTGTGAAAATTAGGCCAGTATGGAATTGTGGAAGTTCAGGTGGATACAGATCGCTAATTTTAAGTCGCTACACGTACACTACATTCCTTAGTCTCTTGTACAGTTTGGTAGCCGCGCGCTGAGCACTTTCAACAACACGTATGCTCCTCTTCAACCAAATATACACGATTTAGTTAACGCACTCTCTCGACGATCTTACGTGAGCCCCGCAAAGCGTTTGAAACCCTTTTTCCGTGCGGTGAAATTCCTTTTGATCACCTTAATCGAAATGAATCCCCTTTGCTGCGGCCATCTCGTAATGGTAGGCGAAAGATAAGGCAGACGACATCCATATACCTAGATGTTTCTCCATTTCTATTTCCTTAATGGCCACTGTGCTCAGTAATCAATGAATTACAATATTATTGCCAGAGTCCTCAAGTGACGTGTGCGCACTTACCTTCATTTAGAGGGAAGCCTCAAGCATGCAACAACACCTTGCACCTAGTAGGTGCAAAGGCATATGTGAAACTGACGAACTGAACCCTATAACCCGTCTAGGGCATTCTGGATTTCCTGTGGGCCTTTGCAGCTTAGAGCCATGTCGCCTGCATACTCCCAACGTCGAGTACCTGGGAGAAGATACACACCATCATATTCGCAGTCAGTGAGGGTACACTCTAGGGTGTCGTCTACTGCAAAACTAAATAGGAAGGATGGGGTTGGAAAACCTTGTCGCACTACACTCTAGATGCTAAAGGTCAGTGATACGCTGTCATAAACCCTAACCCTGCCCGAGGTCTGACAGTAAGTTGCTTTCTATATGTTGACATACTTCTCAAGCACACCCTTCCTCTATAAACAGTCACAGAGTACAACTCTGTCAACCGAATCGAAGGGTTTTCTGACGTCTAAGAAGATAAATATTGGCTATCTATACCAATGGCAGAGTTGTAGCATCTGGCGAAATGTGAAGATGCGACCAATGTAGCCACGGGCAGGACGAAAGCAAGCTTGCTCCTCACGGATATGTTTTTCGCGCGTTTCACTCAGTCTACGAAGTATAGTAGGTACGAAAACCTTGGATGCAACAGAAGTCGGAATAATGCTCTGGTGACTTGCACTTTTTGGAAATGGGGACGATGTTAATCAAACCCGTATCATTTGGAACAACCTCATTGATCCAGTTTTCGGGCGGAGCCATCTGCTGTTTAACCAGGGCTAAACCTTCATCTACAAGAAAAGCAGGAGGATTTCGTTTGAGCCTTGTGATGCTTCGGAAACTTGATCTCCAGAGAAACTTCTGTTTCTGAGGGCAGAGGAACGTCAACAGACCAATAAGCATAGGCAGGGTCTGAAGGCATAGTCAGTGACACCGACAGCAGACAGAGCGTTTTTGGTGGGCGACCCCCGATGCTCTAACCATACAGGAGTCCAGTCAAGCAGCACCTTCTCTGCGTTTGTGTTTAGAACAATTCCAACATCAGCTTGGCCAGTGGTTTGAGCCAAAGGGTCCCCAAACAAGCGCACATTGTTCGCGCATGATGAAACGGCTGACGCAGATTGAAGACGTGATACTGAGCTAGAATCCTGAAGCCCTATTTCAGCATTATCATCGTAATCGTAAACAGCAATACATCAGTGGTCCACACTGATGCTTAAATACCTCACAACTACGAAGTAAAAGAAACCCATATAAGAAGAGGGAAGAAGAGGAGGAGAACGGACCCTACTACTAAAGATAGCTCTATCTATATTCAGACATACCACATCAAGGCGCCTACACCTTGCAAACAAACAACCGAGCTGTAAGTGAAAGTAAGGTGTCATCAGCAAGACAGCTTCCTTACGGCTTTCATTGCCCCGCGTCATTAAGTGCACTCACTTCACAGACAACTCGGCAAAACAAAGACAACATTCACGCCACTGTGCTTGACTAGCCGCCGTCTCATCTAACGTCTCAAGCCACTGTGAGTCGCGACGGCCCCAGCTCAAGAGATGAACCCGATCTACAGTGACCAGCTCCTTCGTGAACGATTTCATTTGTCTACATTTGGTCATCATTTGTCCACCTCGCACCTTACGCCAGTCGGCCGCAGCGTCGGTAAACAGTGCTCGATGTGACAAACGACTAGCTGGCATCCTTAGTACATGACCTAACCATCTAAATCTGTACAAATGTGGTGGCTGGACAAAAGAACTCGTTTGACAATCAGTGCTAAGCACCCTGCTTCCTAACCTCTTCGTTGCTTACTCGCTGGTGCCACCCGATACGAGCGATTAGACGCAGACGTTGGTGGTCAGATGCCTGAAGACGGTTCACGTCTTTTACCATGAGCGGTCAGGTTTCGCTGCTGTAAAGTAACACAACCCTCATAGGTCTCTCATATTGGCGAACACCGCCCTAGCCTTGGAGATACGCGCCTCCGTTTCATTCCCTACACCTCCGTCGCCGCCTCTGATGCAGCCTCCCAAGTACACAAACCGGTCAACAACCTCCATTACTTCATTATCTAACATTACATCTGCGTAATCACAGCAGTCTTTCAGAAGCGCTTTGCACTTTAAGGCTGCAAAGCGCATTCCGAAGTACCTAGCGGAACACGAAATAGCGTTCAGTGTTGTTTGTGGTGCTTGAATGTTGTCAAACAGCAACAGCTTGTCGTCAGCGTAATCAAGATCAGTCGGTCTTTCACCAGGTAGGAGATTCACGTCGGCATCAGTTGAGTGCCGCAGACAGTCCTCCATTATTTCGTCCATGACAAAATTGAACGAAAATGTTGAAAAAGGGCAGTCTTGACGTACGCCGCTTCTGGTGCTGAAACTGTCGGACAGTTTACCGTAAACGACAGTATGTCCACATGCTTATTCAGTACACCCTTGCGTTTAAGCGACTTTAAAAGTGTACATCGATCCACCAAGTCGAACGTACATTTATAGTCGAGAAATACAGTGACTGTTGACCGGTGGTACACATGACGCTGCTCCGAACTTTGACGGAGGGTAAAAATGCGGTCTGTACAACCCCGCTCGGGACTAAACCCTGCCTGTTCTTCTCTAATATTTACCTCCCGAACTACAGTGAGCCGACGAAGTATAATGGATATCAAACTAATCCCCTATGGTTTTTGCAAGAGACCCAGGCCCCCTTCTTGAATATGGGGACTATTATCGAGTGACCCCAGCACGGACGGATGGTCTTTGTCGTCCACACAAGTTGAAACAACCGAGTCAAGGCCTCTACTAATGCCTTGCCACTCTCTTTGAAAGTGCCGGCACGATATCATCTGGACCAGCAGCCCTATTACGACTGAGAGCCGAAGGGCAATGGCGAACCTCATTCTCAGTGGGTGGTTCCGAATCTACCGACCAGAGTGCTACGTCACAAGTTTGTGGTGGCAACACAATAGAAGCAGGAGGCCGGCTGAATTGATCATCAAAATGTTCCACCCAACGCTCTAACCTTCTGGACTTCGTAACGAATAGACTTGCGAGAAGTAACCGAAAGCGCAGAGGAGACAACGCCTGATAGAAAGGCTTTAATCAATCAGAAAACGAGGCATGTGATCTATAACATAACGAATAGAAAAGGTAGATTACGATAATATATATAGGGATCAGTATGATAGGGAAGAGGACAATATGATGCAGAAATAGAATATGACATTCCCCCCCCGCCATATAAAAAAGTAACCAATGTAAATGTGCAGTATTAGGGGGTTAACTGTCTAACGTGGTAAAGATAATGGCAAAACTATGAAGCGAGGTCATGCCTCGCGATTTCGAAGTAAGGTCTAACCTTTTGTTGGTGGGACAGAAGATTTTCAGCGTTTGTTTCTGGCACACTAGTAGTTTCTGTCGTGTCGGATATAGTGCAGGGTGTGTCAACAATAGAAGGGTTTGAAATAGAGTCTGACAAAATGGGTTGTGACGGTTGAGTTGTGTTTTTAATGGGAGCCAGTTGTCGGAGAGATATAGCTTCCTGCCGACCATCTGAAAGTCTAACGTGGGCATATTCGGGGTTACTCTCTAATAGTTCGACTTCTTCCACTAAAGGGT
The DNA here is from genome assembly GCA_013368495.1 of Paragonimus heterotremus. NCBI lineage: Eukaryota > Metazoa > Platyhelminthes > Trematoda > Plagiorchiida > Troglotrematidae > Paragonimus > Paragonimus heterotremus. The sequence goes on from LUCH01004780.1 coordinate 45,386, forward strand.
CGTACTTCGATGTTCGGACATTCTTCCGATGTAGTACTGGTCCGGGCGTAACGAGCCACTGAGGCAGACTAGTTTCTGTGGGCGATTTCCGATTATGCAGAAACATACGTTCGTGAGGAGTAGCGTTGGTAGCAGTACACAGCAACAACCTGATAACGTGCAGCGCGTCTGGAAGCACGTATTCCCACTGGTTAATATTCAATGCTTTGGAACGTAGGCAAAAAGAAGCAGTTTTCCATATAGTGCAATTGAGCCTGTCAACTTGGCGGTTGCTTTGTGGGTTGTACCTCATGGTCCTGCTAGTGGCCACATTTCGGTCGTGGAGTAATTTTCTCAACTCCCGCGACATAAATGTAGATCTACGATCGGAATGAACGAATGAGGGCATTCCAAACGTGGAAAAGAGGTCGATTAAACGGGTGATGACAGTGGATGCAAACATATCTGGGCATGGAAAAGCGAATGGGAAACGGGAACACTCGTCATTAACCGTTAGTATATAGTGATTGCGAGTGGACGAGGGAATTGGTCCTTTGAAATCGTTACTAAGACGTTCAAAGGGCTGCGTCACTTTAATAAAGGACCATTGGAAAGACTGTAGAATTTCGGTTTTAGCTGGGCACAAATGGAACATTGTTGAATAACAGACTTGACATTGTCTAGGGAAAAAGACAAATTCTTTGTTCGAACAAAGTGAGACAAATGAGTAATTCCGGGCTGGCAGAGAGAATCATGGAGCTTTTTAAGATAGTCGATAGAAAGAGCTGATGCGCAAAATGTTCGAGATAAAGTATCGGCTTCAGGATTATCTGAACCAGAGCGATATACAACATCATGAGAGAATTGACATAGTTCGACCCGCTAACGTTGAATTTTCTTTTTTATTATCTTACTAGCAATTTTCGTATCATACATAAAAGCAACAGAACGCTGATCGGTTAGTACGATACCCCTGTGGTTGTCGTGACAGATGCCTCTGATGTGGCGATCGCAGCCACTTTGAATCAAAATGGTCGAC
>LUCH01004781.1:0-38951 GCA_013368495.1 Paragonimus heterotremus
CCTTGTGTATTGGTATCGACCCTGGAAGGTAAAGTGTACAGAGAAAACACGTCAAGCTAGCGGGGCACGGAGCGAGTTGTCATTGTTGCCCCGGGACGGATATTACAAATGGAATGGCTTGACTAAAACAAAAGTGGGCAAAAAGCCAAAATCATCACAAATGTACAAGTGATTGCGACTATCAAAAATATCATTTGTTATAGTCGCTACAAGCTTTCACAAACGACACGGGATTAGACACTAACGTAACACCAGGCAAGCAGACGAAAGCTATGAAAGTTGGCTCAAAAGTTAATTATAATCAGGTGACAATAACGCCAATAAAAATACTCGTATACAACATGTAAGTAGCATTATATCAAATATAAGTGAATAACAAACTAGACAAAATGTCCGGACTTAAACTGCCTGACAGCAGAATGGAAAGGATTTGAACTGTTGTGAACCACTGATTGGAACGGTGGGAACTTCTGGGTATGACGGATGGAAGGGGTGATGTGAGAGTATTACTTATAATTCCTTTGCTGGGTGAAGCTTTGCAAGTCTTGGGGGACAAAATCCACATACCGTTTAGCTCGTGTGACGGAATCGGGGCACGATGTCATTCCAGTCTCAGAACTTTATTGGCGTTAACATATGTAAAAGGACCTGGAGGCTTTTTGGTTTGATAGTGTACGTGGTCAATGACAGCTCCAAGCCATATGGGGGTAAATGGGTGTATTTGTGTGAGGGGGGAGGCAGTGCGAGAGAAGATAGTGCTGAAACCTGCTGCGTCGGACGGGCTGGATCTGTCAGCAATGTCGAGAGCGCAAAGAACACGGCTGATTACATAGGTTACGTTATCATTCGGAATGTAGGGTAAAAGGTCATAAGACGTCGAACCACTTCGAGGTATTAAATAAAACATGTCAACGTGGTTATTGATGTGGACATGGACATGATGAGGTTAACATGCTGAGTCTCGGAAACGTGTCAGCTATAATTGTCCGGTCAAGAGCATGAATACAGAAACCGTAGTGAAGGACTGTTCGATTTGCCAACTGCACCAGATTGATGCAAAGGATAATCCGCTAGCGGACTAATCCAGCTTGGCCTAAGGATGCAATTTTAAGACCGGATAAAGAGTCGCTTCATCATACCTTCCTCTATTTGCAGATTGTCCATTTTCGTATCAGTCGGATGAGAAGTTGCAATCTCAAATGTGTTATCGATGCCAAGCAATGATAGGCCCTACTTTTTAAATTACCGATAAAACACTATACACAGATGTTCATATATTAAGAGCGGTAACTGCCTAGTCTGGTTAGTTTATGATCCCTTGTTTATTAAGCCCAAGGTTAAGTGCAACTGTTAGCGCTGTCTAAGGTCTACCGTTCAGCGTGTTAAAATGATGTCTGTTCAAAAATACACTCTCCAGACCTGTGACCTGCACTTAGGACCAGTGTTTTCACTTTTTTGCTTCCAGACCTTACAGAATGATCTCTACGTAGTTAAGTGCTGCTAAGCACAAAATAATTCAATTCTTCCTCCTTATGACGCTATTTACGAAGTGCGAGTTCACTGACCCGGTAAGACTGAATCGTCACTGTCCATCACCAGCAAACATTCCAGCGGTTTGAATCTTGCGAGGCGTTTTCTTGATCCCCGTCCAATTATGAATTAAAGGAGGTGGCTTGAATCTTCAAGGGAATGCGAAAGCTGTGGTCATTTTGCGAGTGACGCCCAATTCATATTACCAAAAATTCCCTGCTACTAACCAATAATCAAAATATCGTTCAACCAATTTGACGGTGTTTATGATTTCAATATGGAGACGTTCTACTTGTGGGGGTATCTACTTGAGTTATTAGGGCAATTAGTATGTCTTCCGTTGAGGCGATCGGGCAATTTGAGCATTACCTACAAGCGAATGTGGCCGAGCGTGTACATACGGTAATTCAGCCACACTTAATATAAGATAACTGACGCAACGGTCTGTACGGTGGACTCATGAAAAAATGGCCGGAATTCACATCACCTGCTTCTTACAAGTGTAAGTCAAACTGTTGAAGGCAGTTAAAGGCTGACAGTATTATCGCTCCCCCGAGACGTTTAGAAATAACCAGTGCAGTGTCCACAAATCTATGGAACGCATTTTATCACTGGCTTACCCAGCTACGTTCGCACGAAGTCGCAAACATTTTTGAGAGAGAAAGTCAAGAGTAACCAAGTGTAAGCTGGTGTATGTGCCTTTGAATGTTGGTTTAGAAGTTGATGATGCTTTTATCTATGGCAATAGGTAGATGAACAAATTAAAAATTGAAACAACATTCTAAACAATTGCTTTGCTGATGAAAAGGGTACACAAACGAGAAGGCAAAATAATCCAGTCATTCTACTACGCTACACATTAGCCAGCCCCAAGTTGTCGATAACACCGGGCAATATTTTAGTTGCATCTCTTCCACCGAACAAGTTAATAAAAGCCAGCACGAACCACTTCTTTGACAGATGTTAGATATCGATGCTATTTCAGCCATTGAATGAACTAGTCGATTTACATCGTTCTGTGAAGGTGAGTATTTGTGATGCTAGGCGGGTTTCAAGGTGACTTGGGAGTCGTGTGCTCATTGGCATTTACCAACTACTGGTGACATAATGGTCTTGGTTGTTCAGCTTATGCGGGAATTTCAGGTAAATACAAACTAGCAATTTATGTACTCAACATCAAGGCATCGAGTACTACGACATAAAGTGAACTTATTGAAGTGGAGGTCCAGATTGCGACGACCAAATCTGCGTGACAGTATGTCTATAAATTGTACGACCGCTTAGGATACTCCTCAACCTCATCGACAAAAATGGTTAGAGATGAAGTAAAAGCCCGCACATTCCCTCGAAAGTATCGTCCAAAGCATCCTATGAAATATCGAAAACACAACCATGCTTTATTCACTCGAAATGAAGCAAGCAACCTTGAATTATTTTAATAAAGATATATGAAAAGCACGTGGCAGACGTTGTGCGTGTTTCTGATAGGTAAAGAGTGATAAATCTGCTTCACATGAGTCACTGGCCTGCATAAGTTACTGAACGAATTAGTCACAACAAATATTCCAGTGTTCGAGCTCGTCCTATCGTCAATCGCTTATGTATTCGCCTGTTTAAAAAATAGATAATGATAATATAACGGAGGAGAATTAAATAGGCTATTCGGTTGCCGAGACAACTAGATGAAAAATACCCACAGGAAGGAAATTGTACTGCAGTACTGGAGAACCTAAAAACAACAACGTATCAGGACGCTTTATTTAGAAGTTTTGGGTTGGCGACAGTACTATAACGATCACTAATCAGGCGTAATACATCAAAAGTGTGACACTGTTCTTAAAAGGTCCGGCCGAAATAGAGGGAGAGAGCGAATACTAGGCTACCGAGCAACTGGATTCTTCAGATGGACCTGAAAACAGGTTATTCACCAAAGAGTTTCATAAACTGAACGGAACTGTCAAGTCTTCATCCTACGATTCACAGAGCTTTACATTCTTCCGTTAATTTTGAACTATACCAAACGCCTTATGTGTCAAGCGACGATGAAACGTGCTCGAATGTCTAGAAATATGATAACTTCTGGTTCAAGAGATGTGATATGAATAGTTTTTGACAAAGGCCTCTAGACTTTTCAGCCGAGGGGTCACATCGCACATTTGGAACACTTGTGAAGACTACAGCAAAAGTAATAAATAAAGTGAAGGATGGATTTCACTTTAAAATTTCCTAATAATAGGCCTTAGTTGAAAGAGGACGAAAAGAAATTTGGGTATGACTATGATGGAATGCTGCACCTATGTTGAGAAAATGTACGTAATAGAACAAAATTTTAAATTGCGGCGAACCCCTCGACGAATAAACAACAAACTTTACTGCATGCGAGAATGTCAAGCCAGGATGAAGATTAAGTGTACATTACGATCTTTTATAGTGTACAAAATAAGTCCGTTACGATTTTTTGCGAGCCGTTCACTCGAGAATCGATCACGACTTGCCCCATATTTTATAACATTGTGATGCAGTGGACTGTATCCCTGAAGACCGTAAAAGTGTTCCGACATATTAAAACCGAGGGTTCACCTTCTTCTTGCATAAACAACTACTGCACACACCAAGCAGGACTTGCAGTTCACTTTTCGATTCATTATCCCTTCTATGTGTAAGGGAAAACTTCACCTCTACTGAATGTCGTCAGTAGTAATAAATGCATTATATAACGTTGAGTATTCATTTGTACTAGTGCAGTGAGTACAAAACAAGGGTCATGCAGTGCGGTGAGGAGAGTTAGTGAGGAACCAGAACTATCACGCGTGTAAATAAACGAGGAACACGGATGACCAAATAGAAAGAGTTTTCGCGTTATAGCTTGCCGATAGACTTACTGATTCGTGTAATAATAAAAGTAAGTGGATGAGCGAAGATTAGGGAATTTGTAAATGTGATCGAGCAGCGGTTGATCAGAACAGTTAGGCACGGGCCAGATGTGAAAAGTAAGTTGAGTTCATTTTTATCGCTTGCCCTGTAGACGGTCTGTCATATAGGCAAAACCGTCGGAACTGAACTGGTTCCAAAGCCGCATAGTTGACCAGTTTGTCGAACTGTCAGATTAACCATTTTTCATGTTATATGTACAGATGTATTTTATAGGACATCCAGCAGAATAAAACCGTATGACTAGGCGGATTTTGGAGACAACTGGTCTGGCTGACGTTCAGTGTTACTAGCTAAGAAAAACGAGAGACACGTGTGAGGTGTTGAAGGTTGTACGTTGATGAGCCACTTCTTTAAACTGGAAGGGTGTTTCAACGAGGTTTAGTGTGGGCAAAACTCTGAGGAGTACGCCAACACCGAATCATTTCGTCTTACCTTTATGTGCGTCTAATATCCCAGTGATACACAGTTGCAATGTGCATCTATAAAAGAACAAAAGTTGTAAGGTGCATAACGAAGTGTCATCAAACCGCTTATTAAAAGATTGTACATGAATTACATTGTTTTTCACTGAACCTTGGCATTGGTATGTGCGCATTTCGTTCCCAGATCCTCTTCTCCAAGTCTGATAGGTTCGTCTCAACATGGATCAGTAACCAAGCCCCAGAAAGTGATCATTTCTGGAAGAAGGTTTGTTTGTCGAACATTGATGGAGCTCCATGAAACCAAGGACGAAATCGCCTTCCCTGTTATTGCATGTTGAATGAACTGTTAATCAGGAACTTACGGAAAACGAAACTGACTCTGGGGTTCAACAATCCTTTGTATGGGTTCACACTATTCCCAATTTGACTCGGCAAAAATAATTATCAAATAGACTGTAGTCTACAGCAATAAAACTATGGGGAAATTACAACACAACAGTGACCCGTTACTTGCGTTCGTACGCTATCCTGGGTGCCTGTAATGTCTTAAGTTGAAATTCTACGGAAAGAGGTAACAAACGGGAAAAGCTGAAAATCAAGTCTAATTTTTGGGAAGACTGTTTTTGCGAGACGTGGAATGTGATTGTCGTAAACTACACAAAGGACTACAAACATACTTGGAATTTGACCGTACCTGAGCGCTAAGCTTTCGTTGTGCCTTGAAAAATCAGACAAAATTAATTAATACCGGCTTGAAACAACAAAAATGAATGGTACTCAAAGATTCGTAAACTGTCTTATACCATTGACTTTTTAATCTGTAACCTGGTATCCAGAAACGCAGCAGCTTATCGATTACAGACTCGCGATATCACGCAGACTTTGGATATCACTGTAAGTGTACAAACATTCACTTGATGCTCGATTGATGTTCCTAGGACCTTCAAATCATTCAATGTTGTTATACCTGCTGAAGACGCAGGGATTTAGTGCACTGTGGAAAATATACGGGGAAAAAGAAAAGGTGGGTTAGGATCTGTACGTTCTGTGGCCTTGAGTTACGGAATGTCAACTATTTTCCAATAAACCCAATTGCACAGAGCACTTGGCTATATAGCCAGTACCGTTATCTGTGAGCAGTACTTGAGAACGACAGTTGCAGCTGATCTATTTATCCGTTTCTACTGCTGCCTATCATATGAGAGAATTAATTTGATAGTTGGATTGCTTATTGGACGGCTAGGAATTTTGAGTTCTAAAAGATTGTCGATTGTGTACAACTTAATGGTGAACCCTAATCTTCACTAAAATATTCACGCTTACTTACCTTATCAAGTGGAGAACACTGCGTTTACTGAGGAGTAAAGACGATGCTGTGTCCATACGGATTGCTAAAAATGGGGCAATCACCCATGCACAATCGATATATCTCAAATGAATTCATTTTATTACAAAAGATCTTTCATCACCCATACCACCCTCAGTGAAACCTTATCTTCTCTATTCAAGTCATTCCCTCAGCAGTGACCGTCTGAGGTAACAGCGCCAAATATGCCACTTGATTTGTTAGAACACATTCAGCGTCCCGTTGTATTTACCCACGGAACAGCGTCATTAGCTGATTATTTCAAGCGCAGGTTCGTTGTACATAATCTGGAACCCAGATAGAGTTCAAAAATGGCTTAGTTATAAGAACACCTGTGATGAAATAAAGCTGCGGTCGATCTTTTAAAATTGTATACAGTAACTCGTTCGCTGCACACCGACTTGTGTATGATGTGTGATTAGTGGGCTGCGCTTCCTTCGAAACTGTTTACATTGCAAAGCAGTCTAACAGATTGCATTTCATTCCCAGATTGTGGCCGTTTTGAGTTCTTCCAGTGTCTCTGGACTCTCTGCATAGATCCTGTGTTTGAAGTAGCCCAACGTCTCCGAACATAACTAGCAGAACCGTCATTTGTTGTTGTCTGCAGTCGGCCACATTTTTGCAAGTCATGAACACCACCGGCTGTGACAAACTTTCTCATCAATCTTCGAACCGATTCGCGGTTAACTGATCGCCTCCCCACTTTGCACTAAAATCCCTAGTGGTTTCCTCCACATTTTCACCATAGTCCGCACAAAAAACAGTTCAACACGCTGTTCACTTGTCACATTACCGCCAGTTCGTTCTCTTGCTCGAGTTCCATGAGTGCAACCTGGTTTCAGCGTGGTAAATTCGTCCAGACAAATTTGTGTGCCCCTGCTGTCCGACAAACCGAACTGAGAAGAGTGTGACCAAACATAACCAAGATCATATAGACAAACACATACAGATTGATTTAGTCACCCCCAGAGTCCATAAGTCCGACATGCCTTCGGTGAAATGAAAGTATCGATTCTAACCCGCCATCTGAAGCATCTGGACCTACAGTCCCTACAGGCCTTATAGAATTCAGTATGCAAACAAACACGACACTTGTAAATGGTGCGTTACACCCTTTATCCAGCATCAGTCAGTTTGTTTAGTGCACACATGTGTCTACCAGTTATCCTACTTCGCAAACACCTAAACAAAACCCATATGATGTGAATGTTTTGTGTCGACCCGAACTAAACGGCTTTCGCATCTTAGATGTATCGTTTTTGAGGTTGAAGCAGGTGTCCAGAGGACAAAGTATATCAATCTAGATAACATTTTGGAACGAACTGACCAGGCCGATCTCGATAACGCAGCAAGTTGCTTTCGCCACGGATAAAATGATCAAATAAGATATGTCGACAGGACGTCGAACGACACGGCTCAGTAATCAGGCTACTAAAACTGAGGGATGCTGAGCAACCCCTGTTGTTTTTATAGCATATCGATATTATGCCACCTCTGAGTCCACAAGCGACGCGATAAACCTAAATAAAACATAACGTACCTCAGATTTTATGGAAAGATTGTTAGGTTTTTGTCAGTTTTTTGCCTTGCATCTCTGTTTTGTTCATGAGCGCAGCTTTTCATTATCTATCACTTAGTGAAAAAACCACCGTGATGGCAAAGTCCACTAGGGAAATGTATTTTTTCATTATCCATTAACGCATACTGGATCCCAGTCCAGCGTGTATTTCAAGCGCTGAAGCGGTTACAGAGTCGTATGTGAGCAGTCAGGGGCTATCGGCCATGTTTGGCCAAAGCACTGGGCCGATGGTGGCGCGGGGCTGCTGGAAATGCGCGTAAACCTCCACCCTACTCACAACCAACTAAACTGGCTGTGATTTCAGCAGTGTGTTGTGCCCGTTGGTTCACCCGCCTCTGTCAGGAGGCGTGTCCCTTGGGTAAGCCTTTTGGTCGGGATTCCGGATTCCGTTAACAGGTCCAGAGTTCTGGGAGGTACTGCAGATGATGGCGGGATACACTATCCATTGAATCAACTTTGCATTCTGTACTATATTGGCTCAGTTTCTAGCATCCCCGATGTGTGATTTCACAATTCTCTCCTTTGTATAGCTGGCTTCATTACATGTTCTGATGTTTTTTGTTCTGGCATGCTGCAGACTATTTTATCGTCAGCATTGAACTTCACATCACAACTGACACACCAACCTAAGGATGAATGCGCCTTTTGATAAAAATGAAACCGATCGTCTGTTTGACGATGGACGTGGGAAAAAACCAGGTCCTGCTGTTAGTGTAAGGTAATCATGAGACGTGCCGTGCTCACCAACGACTGAGGTCATTCTAGGTGTCATCAAGACAGTTTGATTCAAAAGTGAATGTTACTCATAGGGAACCGAACTGTGGTATCATAATATAGAGCTCCATGCTTGTAAGCATTAGCATTAAAGCATGTTGAGTGTTGTAATATGCTAAATATCGGTGTTCATGCATTTTATCACTACAAATTACCAAATGGCAATCCGCACAGGAAATTGACAAACATGAGTGAAGAGAGTCGAATGTCCATTACATTCAAAGCCTTACCAGACGACAGCTACCCGAATGAATAGCAATCCACCATTTCTCAATTTTGTTTAACCATAGTCGATAATACAAAGACGTCTTGTATTCACACATAAGTGAATACTGAGAGAAGTTCAGGTCTGTTACATAGCTGAGTTAACTGAAAAAATGGTTTATACAGAAAGGCGGAGATTCAGTGGCCATGTTCTTTGATAAGCAATCCAAAGTCGTCATTTTTAAATTTATTTCATCCGTTTTTGAGCAGTATAGAAGCTGAAACCGAGTTCAAGCAGGTAGCAGTTCTTGATCTGAAGTCAGATCCATTTGGTAATTCATGACTAATCTTTTGTTTAGTGCTTATTATGGGGCATGTCGAACAGGCTCATTCAGGCTGATCATTAAACCGTGTTAATGCCTCATCTCTTAACTCAACGCCACTGGTCCAACCGTTGAATGTGTCACCTGCGTCATCCCAATTACGGAGGTTTGATAGTAATCACCGTCAACAGATCTGTACGTTAACATTTCGCCTACTCTCAACAGTTGCAAACGTAAAACACAGACAACTAGAAACACAGGGAATAGGCACGCGTACATTACACCAAATTTGATATGCCATCAGCACCGGGGCATACCGATTGGTTGCTTCAACCACTTTTGTGCAGGTAATGCCCTTTTCGAAAGGGACCGACTGGAAGGTCCATGAGAATGCAACAGCTGCGATCAATTGTGGGTGGTGTTCAACTTGAAATTAACCAAATCCAGGACTACTCATCAGTAATTCTATTTATGATTAACTGCTAGTTGCTTCGGGTCCTAATTGCTTAAATAGTAGTTTGAATTTACTAAATGGGTCGACGTGGTGACAAGTCATCATCAAGTGTCTAATAATCGATGGTGTGAGATTATTACCAACAAATCTCAAAGGATATTACACTGGGAATAAACTCATTACTAAATGCAGTCCACATCTGTAACCAGATGAATCAGATCTCTCTTAATTAAGCATGATCACCGGTAATCAAGGTAGATTTTAAGAGATAAATGGGTTTAAATATCCGGAATACTGGTACTCAATAGAGAGCATACTCACAAAATCGCCTGTAATCACCGAACCTAGGTTGGTGAATTTTAACGATCTTCAGTTTGACAGCGTAAATATCTGAATAAGAATAACCTTGAATATCAACCTTGAACATCATCGAGGGACTATATGTTTGATTAGGTAATTCTATGTTTTGACATTAATATTAAGTTCACTGCAGAAATGATGCAGGCTTTAATTACACATGAATAAATGTAAAAACGTTGAACTTTTCAAGCCACTAGTACACTGTGGACTGAAAAAGCCCACGCAGTTAAATGAATAGGTGAGTGAATTGCCCATTTTGGACGTACAAAACCACCTCCAACTTGCCTAAAAACTGCCCATTTAAACACGCCTGGCAAAAATTCACTTGATTTCGTTCGTTTGGATAGAAAATATGTCAGGTGAATAAAAGGTAAATTATTCAACATTTTTTTGTGCAACCTTGGCCAATTATTGCATATTCGTATGGCAATTCCACCATGAACAGACCACTTATATATTTGATTTTTCAGAGCAAAACAGATGGAAAAATTAGTTACAGAGCGGAAGTCATGATGTTGTGTATACTCGCCAGGAAAATTAATCGATCAATCGCGTTTCGGCCGAATAAAATGGACGAGTTGAGCAGAGGCAGCAATAGCAGTCGGCCAGTGAGGGAAGTGAACGAGGGCAAAGAAACTGAAGTAGATCGATAAAGTTTTGTTCAGAATGCAAGCAGCTAAACTGCAATTAAGTCTCAAAGCCGATATGAATTGTTTTGTACATTGGTTTACGAAGCCTGGAAATGTTGAAATATGTAGTCAATTTTCCGGCCAAATTCCCTGGACCAAGTAAACCGTGACAGTTATGTAAATACAAGAAGTGAGCATAAAGGGAATGGTTAAAATATTCACGCTGGATAGAAAGTTTCATCCGGACACAACTAATATCATCCAGCTATCGGAAATGATTTGGTGGTTACTACCCAAGCAATGCCAAAAAAATGAAGAAGTGCGCGTCATCTGAAACGAAAAACGACAATAATGCTCTAAAAAACACGCGAAGTCGGTTAAGTAGATAGTGATTCAATCTAAAACCAAAGGGACACTGAAATTAGCTCTTTTGTTAGGTGAAACTTAGATATACTGATTATCAAGATGACTGTATGGTGGCGACAAACTGCGTTGGAATTTACAAACGAAGGTTGTGGTCTATCATAACCCGTGTCTAGGCAAATGTCTTCGTTACACCGAAAAGTCACAGAAAATGCGTTATAATCCATTTCCATATACATTTGGGATGTCATGTTTCGCCACTGATTGTGGGTGTTGTATGTCAGTCCTTATACAGATGCCTGAAGTTTCCAGTCGTCTCCAGCCCTTTTCTAATGTGAGCAGCTTGATATCAGATAGTTCTACTAACAAAGGTGCATGAGTATTTGTGTATACAGGTGGTGTGTCTCACAGATTAGTGACGTTCCGGTTCGAAGTATAAAATATTGCTTTGTTGCACTGTAGTGTTTCGATAAGATGGTTTCTTGGTGTTTCCGCCTTGTCGTTGATCAGTAGTCATTCAGAAAAGTGAGTTCTAAGAACATTCATGTTCTTTCTTGGAATAGTTTTTATCTACATTTTACCTAGATACATTGGACTGCTGCCTTTTTTAATTAGTAAGCTGCTTGCAAAATTTCTGTCACTTAACTTAATTGGTCTCGCTGAATGCCTTCGGTGCTCTATGCAGGAGGTCAGATCTCAGGCTCGTTTTATTTTCCACAAAACGGAAGCTTTCCAAGCAGGTCTACTGGCGTCCAGGTGGCTGGAATATCTAAGAATGAAAGCTGAGTATTCAGAGCACCTCGCCTGGTTAGATATAGGTTGAAATAGATTTGGAGAGAATCTCAGAAAACTTGTTCAAATCACTTGAGTTTCCCACAGTGTTTATAAGAGCACCTACATGCCAACTACACACATTACTGAACTTTTGCGTTCAACGCAGCTTCTACTTTATCGACGAAAAAGTCTGTTAGAAACGGAGGTACTGACTGTTTAATTTTAAAGTTCCCCGATGTGTTAAGTAGCGACTTGTGTTCGTATCAAGAAAAAGTGTCTTCCTAATAGGGACTCACCACACGCTAGACAATCTGTAAATGAAGCTACAATTAAAACCCTAGTAAGGCATAGTAATCTCAGTGTTCGGTTTGAAAAACTGACGAACCTTTCAACTGTCAAAACTGATAACAGTAGATCAGAACCTTCTACTAGATTAATAAATCGGTAAGAAGCACTCGTTATAATGGAAACTAATTAATGGGTCATTGACTAAAAGAACAACAAAACCAACGAAGTTGCTGTGTGCGGCTTAAAGCCGAATGATCTCCTCTGCCCGCGTTCAAGCAGATAGCATGATTGATAACTTACGGTTTCTATCCAAGGCAAGGGACCAATTGTCACTAGAAGTGAACAAAACTGGTGGATTTAAATCCCACGTTGAAACTGTAGAGCCACTCGAAATTCAGCAAATGACCTTGTGCAGTATGTCGCGCAGTACACTTCCATGTGTTACTGAGATCATTGCATGTTATAATGGCACGAGGTTGTTCGTGTTAGGGAGTCCATTTTTTCCGTCCAAAACTGCCTCCGTGCTCGAGAAAAACGATTAATCCAATCAGAGTGAGCGGAACTGCCCAGAACGGTAAACAAGTAAGGTTGGCTAATTTTTTACCCGTCCAACGATTATTTCGCTATGCTCATTGGTGGCCCAGTAACCTTCTTTTTTTCGGTAACTGTCCTTCTATTTTACGATACGAGAATGTGTTTAGGTCACTACGCATTATATAAATACCTTGTATTTTTTCACATTGTCGCTCACGTTTTTCGAGCGGAACAGAGCTGTTTTTTGCACGCGTCTTCTGGTTTATCTTGGGAGCAAATCACGGGACAGTTGCGATATTTTCGGGACTGAGATTCTCCGGATTAATTATTACACGGAGAAGAGTCTGGTTTCAGCCAAGCGCACTACTATATCGAGGACGAACCGGCTTATTTTTTCTAAGGTTTACAACAGTTTGGTACGCGTTTCTTCGTAATGAGTTAATAAAAGGATGTAGTAAAAATGAATGCGAATAAAACCGTAAGACCACTCCAGGAGTATAAATTGTTTTCACCTTCTAAACACGGGTCATCTGCGTATTGGACAAACCATCACACGATATTAGCACGAGAGTGGAAGAGTCAATATACACAGAGGGACTGATAACCTAGTGATGGACAAGCAGGTACCTTGGCCTCAATCAGAGGTATGTGAGTAAGTTTTTCCTAAATTCCTCCGTGCTGCGTGACTCAACGTTTCTTGAGTTGAACTGGACAATATTCTGACTTCCAGTAAATGCACCTGAGTATCATGAGTAGAAGTTCAGGGATTTAGATTGTTTCAAACTAAACATCACCCATACTTGATCGCAGCCTCTGCATTTAGATGAATCCCCAAATTCCCATTCATGATCCAAGCCATGTTCAGTTGATTCAACAGAGATAGTTGCTTCAACCTAACTGAAAGGTCCTGATCACGGGGTTATCGAGTGAATTGATGAGCGATTCTGTTTGTTCTTCTTCTGAAATGTTCAGGCAAGCTGAACGCTAGTAACAAAGTTGTGGTTGAGCATCTGCATATGATCGTTTGGTCATGCCTATTGTGAAGTTACAGACGTTGTGTTAAACACGCTAGTCTCACAAGCACAAGGGCCGGAATGCAAATTCTGGTCCGAACGAGGATAGGAATACTGATGAGCTTTAATGAGAGCAAAAACCGAGTCTAGTGTTTCCTTTAGGAGTGGGCTGGCCAAAAAGCTTACCCGAATGGGGAGGCAGCAATCAAGTATGGAGGTGAGCAACTGGAAGCAGCTGAGTATATGAGAAGTGGTCAAACGACTTCAGAGGTAAAGGTGTGCTGCCAAATATTTTCAGAGAGGTTCATTTCTAAACGCAAATAGGACTAGAGGAATTTAAAAAAAAATTCAAACAGAATCCTAGGGCAGCCCTTGAGTTAGTGACCAGTCTAACAGACAGTTACTGAAAACTGGACAAAAAACTTGCACGAAACACCTCAATAAAACAGTGTAAAAGACGAGTTGAGAATATCCCTGACTAACTTGATGCGTGGCGATAAATCCCACTTTCATTTGTCGTGAAAAATCCAATATCACATGAGTAGAGACTTAAGTTCTACGGACAACTGAGCTGGAACATTTGGACTTTAATGACGAGAAGTTCAATGCGGATGGTCACAATGCATGGAGCTGGGATCGGAATAACCTTCGGAAAGATTAGGTGTGCTCTGACAGGCGAACAGTGTCGGGCAATTAACGATTAATTGGGACGTAGCTCGAAAGATGGATGAGTGGATGGGATTTTCTCGATTGTGCATGAAGTGACCATTCCGGAAAAGGCAGAATAAATAGGTTTTTAGTAGTTCGTCACGCCGTGTGCGTAACCCTTTAAGGAAGAATTGCCCGATGTATACACCCCACGTCAGAATGATGAAGTTTCTTCTCCACGGAGCATGTCTGGTTAATTAGCATATAGTCCTGAACTAAACCCGACTGAGGACTTCCGTAGTTAGTTTGTTATAAATGTAGTGATGAAAAGTATCCTTCTCAATGTTGGAGGTGAGGGATGCATTGAGACGTGAATACAGTGATCTGAGCCAAACTCATACTAATTTACTTGAGGAACATGTTAAAACAATGCAGTGGGCTTCAGAAACGAACCGGAAGAAATATATTATTAGTGTTCACCGGTGGACCACGTACAAAAGTGGTCAAATAGATCCTTGAGAACAAAGAAACACTGCATGACTTTTTAATACTATGACGTGCAATAACTATCTGTAGGGCGCAGACGGAAAATGGTCCGTTTGCTGAGTATCGCAATACAATCGTCCGTGAAGTATTTTGTGGTTATTAACTTTATCATGAGGTGTGTACACAAACGGACAGAGATAATGTCATGACACTCCCTGCTATCAATTGGGGTACATATGCACTTACTTTCAACTAAATTGTTACATGATACACTGTCAAACGACTGTCGCTTAGACATGACAAATGCAAGTCACTAGTCTAATGTTACACTCATAAAGATGACCTACGGGAAAAACGCAGCAGTAGAAAGAATACAGGTGGCGGATAACCAAGTAGGCAATTGCAATTAATAGTTATCTATCGCATTTGAGATGTTGAATCACTGATCTCCATTCTGATGATGGCAGAACCTGGTATAAATGCGCACGAAAGTTATAATTAAGGTTGTCACAGTTATGTTATTCTAGCTGGTGCATCGACTACAGGTGTAATAGTTAGGGATGTGCGCTCGGTTTGACAATGACAGATCGGTTTCTACCGATGAACTCGGCATGGGTCGACGGTAAGGTAGCAGGACAGGAGATGCGAGCAGCTGACTTCAGATATTACTAGAACAGAAAAATAATGGGGACACTTTTGATAAAAGCGAAAAATAAACCGAAATGGTCAATGCACAGAAATGTCCACGACGAATGCACACACTGTACTACCTTCAGACTAATTAAGCTGTCACTGACTTCCGGATTACAGACGATGGAGCCAACTCAGTTTGATCTTTACTGTTCCATACAAGCTCAAAGTCTGAGTCTACTAAGACATCCGTTTTTGGCTACTGTGCATATTGTGAAATTGGCAGCGTAATGATGACAAATAAAACGTTAAATGTACTGAGGCGAAAGCAACCATATAGTTAGAAGTCAAACATAGCCACATTAAAGTTTATTACAATATCAAATCCTCCAGTAATGATTCGCAGGTTTTGTATCTGAACACTGCACAACCGGTCGGGAATGATGAACAGACAGGAAAAACGCACACTACACAAACTGCTACTTAAATTGCCGGTATTGTGCGTTTCTGCATATTTTCAACAAGAAAAGTAAATAATATGGGTGACATCAACAATAAACAAGGAGACAATTACGCATCACAATTATGGACAAACATGTGGGATCAACAACCAGAAATGGACGCAAAATCTCAGATGGGAAACGAATTGTGAATCACGAAGGATGAAGCACTAAGCCGAGAAGGCCACTTTGGTTAGGTCCGTCGCTCAGTCCTATTGCACGGTAACTTCAGAGTGCACTGATCGCATTACGTAGTATCCACGTTCCTTGGTCAATATCAAATAACAGCTGTGTTGAGATGGTAGTCAGCCTATACACTATTCATGTGATGTAAGTTGGCACAAAAACAGGCAGTTTGTTTTTGTATATCCATGCGTAGACCGATGATCTTTGGCCCTGATGAGGCTAAACTCATTCTGTGGAGTTACTAAGATGTGAAGATTCCGTTGTTCACGATGATGAGTCTCAAAGGAATTGAACTTTGTCATCTAAGCTTTGCCACAATAAAAAGCTGTCACTGATTGTGTATCGTCTGTTCAGAGGCATATGGACCTACTATCGGTAGTCTTTAGAAACGGTCGGCCCATCATACTCGTAGTGCTTGTGTCCGTTCCCAGCAAATATGCTGTTCAAACACTTTGATGAACACTGTGGTCATCCAGTCCACCTCAAGTACCTTTAAAATCTGTTACTCATGGAAATAGGAGAAAGAACAACAGATAGCATTCGATGAAATCTAACGAGTTATTACCGAGGGGCCTATAAGGAAACAGCACTACCTCTGGCCATTCAATGTGATAGCAGTGAAACTGGCCTGAGGACCATAATATTGGAAAACGGAAGACCGATAGAATATCGAAACAGAAGTCTTTCACTCGCTGAGCAAAACTATGCGCAAATTAAGAAGGAAACAATGGCAGTGATATTCATCATGAAACGGTTCAGCACTTATACTTTTGGTCGAAAAACAATTTACAGTGACCACAAACCGTTAGTTTCAATGATCAGGAAACCTCTATCCGCTGAATCTGGAAGGCTGCAGAGAATGCTAATCAGAATGCGAAAAACATGACGTAGAATTTATCTATCAGCCGGGGACTTACACGCACATAGCTGGCACATGGTCAAGAGTTTGTGGAAAAGGTTCCTTCTTCGAAGAGGTTTGGTTTGACAATATTCCGGCTATGAATTACACCATGAAGGGAACCGCCCTAATCACACACCTGTAAGAACCAACGGCACATGTTGCAAAGTCCGACTGAAACAATTAGAGACGGGTGGTTACACGATAAGAAAAACCTGCCCAAAGTGTCGTACGTCAACAACACGGATGGCCTAAGGGTTGTTTATTCGGAAGACCAACACATGGGTTATGCGCTTCAATACAACAAACAAACACTCATTTGCATACAACATTGGTACCAGAACATCACGGTTGCAATGGTAGTCAATGCACAGTTCCTGTATATAGCAAGAAATATTTCATGCTAAGCTGCACCCCAATGTTTTTCACCGTATTTTTCACGTGGTTTCTTCAATGTCCAAAACCATGCTCCTGCCCCACTACTGAATAGTGGTAGTGTGAGTAGTACGGTGCGATCGCCCATCCTCACTACAGAAGAAATGGCAGTCTTCTTCCGCGATTGTGATCAATTTATCCAGGAAGGTGGCTTAATATCCAAAGGAGAAAGAATTGCAGTTCCGAGAACGTTTCATCGGAATATGTTAGATCATGTTCACTTGGAACATATGGGAATGAACAACTGTATCCGGAGGATAAAGGAGCTCTTCTATTGGCCTCAGACGTCCAGTTCCATAAGAAACTACATACAAAGTTTTGCCGCGTGTCGGACTAATGGTTCGAAACGAATTAAGGAAACGATGCTGATACGCCAAATCCTTCAAAGACCCTGGCAAATATTATCTGCGGACATCTTTGCATTCAACAATGACGATTACTTGGTCGTGGTAGACCATTCCAGCGAATTAACCGGCTGGAATAGCTGAGTCCTACTACCTCCAGCACGGGCGTTAGTTAACTTCGAGTCCAACTTGCACACTGAGATCTTCTTTCCAGACAACGTACTACAGTTTATTGGCACGGATTTTGAAATTTTCACCGAAAACTGGGGATTCCAACAGCATACAGGCAGTCCGTACTACAATCAGTCAAATGGCAAGGTCGAAGTAGTGGTCAGAATGACGAAGCTACTGTTGCAATTGGCACAATTATCTGGAACTGATCAATATTTAATTTCACTGGAGGAACGGAATACTCCTACGAAATTGTGTCTCATAGTTCAGAGAATGTTGGGGAGAATAACACCAGTGCATTTACGGATGATTGAACTACTCATCAGTAATCACTTAAGTCTCAATCATTGAACAAAACCGAAGTGCAGCACGATCAGAGATTACGAAAGCTAAGCCAGAAGCGATATCACGACAGAGGAGTCCGCTACCTACACTTTACAGGTGGGCGACAATATATGGGTACGATGCATTCCAGAAAACATACGGCGATAGATAGGAGTGGTGGTGAGACACTGCAGCAATTGGTCATACGAAGTAGTGGAGGAATGTTGAAGAGTACGAAGCGAGTGTATTTCAGAAAACGAGTAATGCCGGATGAAAGAAACCTCCCCACAAACCAGAAAGTGCTAACACGAACCAGGAGTGGATTATGCTACGGAAAGAGGATATAATGAAATTGGATTAGACAAACGCATCGACACGAAGTCAACCGGCGACCTGCAGAAGGATACGGCCAATCAGTGTTGACAACGCGAGCATGCTGGCGTGTCAGCTCGGTGACCGATCGCTGGCCTAACATCAGGTTTTGTTATAACGAGCATCGGGGTAAAACAAGTTGTTTAAGTGCGTCACGCGTTAAAATAAACGAGATACAACCAGAGCGCAGCCGACAAATAAGAAGGCCAAGACGTTGTTAACTGTAATTCTTCATTTTACTGATGCGTCTTGTATATAAAATAACCAATAGAAACTCAATAAAACTGATATTTGCCTGGTGCCAAACTTTATTTTTGTTTTAGTTTCTGAAGGTGGCGAATTTTCAAGTCATTACTGGCCTAATCAATACTTTTCGGAACATGCTCTGCTTAATTCGAACCTCTGGTTATTGGTGTACGAATGGGCGCTGAAAACCAAATTGACCAGTCGTGTCTCAACTCCGAAGAAATGGGCGATACAGAATGTGGTTGTTGAAGATGCAGAAACGTGAATACTGTGTCGCACAACCAATACATTCTGAATTGAGACTGTTACAGGCTGCACAGCCGTTTTGGTCCGACATTCGATCCACGCTTACATACGAACCATATCCTTATTGTATTTTGTATGTTGGGGAAGAGAAAGTTTGTTGAGGCCCGTGTGCACTGTGTAACTATTTTGGACAAACTAATAAAGCAAAATTGGATCCTTTAGATGTTACTCGTCAACAATACAAGTGGATGCAATGCGTCTGATTTAGACGAACGTGTTATGTGAATAATTAACTATGGGAAACGAAACCAGATAAACGCGTGCCAACAGCACTAATATCATCAACAAGAAGGTAGCATCATGAACTTGGGAAAACTTGTCGCCAAAGAAAAAATCCGGCAGATAATTCGGCCTAGTCCACATAAGCACTGAAAGATAGAAGTGAAAACAAGTGTCGTTAGAATGCACGTTTTCTGTTGGATGGTACACACGCTCTTGAAGACGTTCGTCTTCAATAAACAAGACTTGATGAAATTTGCGAACAAACACTCAACAGAGGAAAGTTTAAGATACACGACAAGATGAGCCACACAACTGCGGAAACAGTGTTATGAATGAACCCGAATGCTGGGGAATGTATACCATTGGACAAAAAATTGGTTTACCTGACGTTGATTAGACACAACGAAAGTAGTGTAAATCTTAATTCACTGTGCACTTACAATTCTCCTTACCGAAGATCCGGGTGATCTTTGCTGAATATCCGTTAATCTCCGACTGATCGGTTGTCACACAAAGGAAAAGTGCTCTCTACTGCTTCAACTGATTGGATACGATATCCCAAGAATGGTTGAGTAAATTGGAACAATAATAAGTAAGAATTTATCCCCAAAACAGTGCTTCAGTTATTTTATAAATGAACTGATGAGAAGTGCCGCCCCGATGCTTTGATGAATGCTCACGAAAAGTTCCACACACTGCGCTTTGCCTTGCCGATTGCGTATATTCGAAGACTGTGTATTAGACCAAAATATTATATGACAGCGGGAGCCACGTGACACCGACTATCCCACCAGCATGCAGATGGAAAGGTCTGTGATGTCTACGTCATCCGTTGAATACATTCGAAAGCGTAGTGCATTCGTTCACGTGCTTTTCTAACATCTATCCCTTTTACACGTTATAGCCAAGGTACGGATTGATGCAGAAAATTCACTCGTAAGGTAAAGTGAACCACGTGCAGACACCTCACCAGCAACCGCGCAGTAGCTTAGTGTGTTTCGACCAATCGCTTATTTGCTCATAAAATGTAAGCTACGATGGCCAAGTGGACGAAACCAGAGGTACACTGAAAAACGTGATGGACTGATCGGGTTACAATGCTACAGCGACAAGAACCGCTGCACAAATCCTTTTAGGTGCCAAAAGTCTCACATTCGGGAGGCGTGCAAAATTGGCTTGCCTCTTTTTAGGATTCGGTCATGGAAGTCATCAACCGCTTAAAATAGACCACTTTGTGACATGGCACACCCACACTGTACCGTGTTTTTACATACTACCAGTTAATGTCATAAATGTATCCAATCACACCAGTATATCTCTCTCTGCCTGGAGCTATAAGAAGGGCCGGCGGTAGTCTAAATCGGGCACCATTACCTCGTCATATTTGGGCAAGATGCCCCCTACGGAAAGTTCGAGCTGGAACCTATCGGTCCAGACCGTTCTTCTCAACTGTGGTTGAGGTCAAATGTAGTTATACGAAGTAAAAGATAGCCGTTGTTGTATGCAATTTTTCTTTAGCGTTTGAACAAAATTTGGGCATCCCGCCTAGGTTTCTGTCTTACAAATCTTCCACATAGCAGTTTCGATCGGTCTTGGAAAAGTGTTAAGTGCAGAGTGTACTGGAACTGTTGCAAAAGGCTTCGCTCTAACTAAGCATAGGTGCATCTATCGCTTTTTTCGAAGTGACTCTCTGTCCGCTTAACTCTTCACGCCTCATATCTCCGGTTGCAAGAGTACGTGAAATTCGTCTTTCCAAAGTGGTTCAAGTACTCGTAAACACTCTGCAATCCAGTGTTTTGACTTACTCACTCGAAACCGTTAATAACTATCCAGTTCGCATTGATAGATGACGTCATATTTTTGTAGCCGTCCGGTAAAACAATGACAATTAACTCAGTCCACGTGATCGATCACGGAGGTACACATTCAATGTGACGACACGTCACGCAGGTCAGTTACCCACTACTAGCTGTGATCTGTCATAAAAGTACAGAGAACGACATACGGTATATCTTCTGTCATCAACCGGTGAAATGTAACGGCAGAAAACTGTGATCCAAAAGTTGGCCACGTAACCTATCTGTAACAAGGAAGCCATTTGTCAAGTGGTTTAAACCGTCATCATCATAGACAGCAATATGTCAATGGTTCGCACTGATGCTTAACTGCCACACAACCACGATATAAAGAAACCCCATATGGGAAGAGAGAAAAAACAGTGAGAGCGGAATGGGCCTAACCACTAGAAATAATTACGTCTATATTCAAACATACAACACCAAGGCGCCCACACCTTGCAAACAAACAACCGAGCTGTAAGTGAAATAAAGGCGTCATCAGCAAGACAGCTTCCTTACGGCTTTCACTGCCCCGCGTCATTAAGTGCACTCACTTCACAGGCAACTTGGCCAAACAACGACAACATTCACGCCACTGAGCTCAATTAGCCACCATCTCATCTAAAGTTTCAAGACATCGACTCTGAGTCGCGAGGGCCCCAGCCCGGGAGATGAACCCGATCTACAGTGACCAACCCCTCTGTGAACGATTTCATTTGTCTACGCCAAATCATCATCTGTCCAGCTCGTCTGTCCAGCCAGTCGGCTGCAGCGTCGGCAAACAGTGCTTTGTGTGGCAGAAGACTAGCTGGCATCCTTAGTACATGACCTAACCGTCTAAATATTTGCAAGTGTAAGGACTGAACGAAAGAATTCGTTTAACAATCAATGCCAAACACTCGCTTCCTAATCTCCTCGTTACTAACTCGCTGGTGCCAACCGATACGAGCGATTGAACGCAGACATCGGTGGTCAAACACCCAAAGACGGTTCACGTCCTCTACCCCGAGTGACAATGTTTCGCTGCCGTAAAGTAATACAGCCCTCACTGTTTGATACACGCGACCCTTAAGCTTCAGAGAGATACCTTTCTGTCGCCGTAAGTGCCTCAGATTAGCAAACACCGTCCTAGCATTGGAAATATGCGCCTCTTTTTCATTCCCTACATCTCCGCTGATGCAGCTTCTCAGATATACAAATCGGTCAACAACTTTCATGACTTCATTATCTAACATAAAACCTACGTAATCACAACAATCTTGCGGAAGTACTTTGCATTTCGAGGCTGCAAAGCGCATTCCGAAGTACTTAGCAGAATGCGAAATTGCGTTCAGCGTTGCTTATACCGCTTGAAAGTTGTCAAACAGCAACACTTTATCGTCAGCATAATCATGATCAGTCAGCCTTTCACCAGGTAGGAGGTCCACATCGGCATCATTTGAGTGACGCAAACAGTCCTTCATTACTTCGTCCATGACGAAATTGAACAAAAATGGTGGAAGGGGACAGCCTTGACGTACGCCGCTCCTGGTGCTGAAACTGTCAGACAGCTCACCTTAAACTCTAACCTGAGCTGAAGTATGGGACTAAAGCGCCGACAGTACGTTCACATACTTAGTCGGTACACCACCGTGTTTAAGAAATTCTAAAAGTGAGGACAGATCCACCGATTTGAACGCACGTTCATAGTCGAGAAATACGGCGATTGTTGACCGACGGTACACGTGACGCTGCTCCAGAGTTTGACGGAGAGTAAAAATATGCTCCATACATTGCGGGCCAAGACGAAACCCTGCCTGTTCTTCCCTAATGTTTAACCTCCGAGCTGCGGTGAATCGACGAAGTACAATGGATATCAGAACCCTGGTAATGACTGGGGTCAAACTAATCCCCGTATGGTTTTCGCAAGAGACCCGAGCTCCCCTCTTGAACATGGGAACTATTTTCGACCGACCCCAGCACGGAAATGGTCTCTGTCATCCACATGAGGTGTTAACATCCTGCCTAATCTCTTCCATTCCGAACGTAAAACATTTGAGTACAGGATTGAGCACAATAGGGTCTGGGGGATTTTCAACGTCCAGCCGTGAATGAAATGTATTGTGTTTGCTTACGTGTACAGGGTGAATACACATTCGCCAAGAGTAAACATAGAAGGGTTTTGTTGCATACCATTTTTATGTTACTTACGGGATTACCATTAGCCACTCGATCCCATAAACCATCAATTGTTAATTAGCTTGACTCAACGCAGGCCAACCAAGCCCGGCATATTAAATGACGGAAGCATGTAGTTATTGACTGGGGTATGAAAAGTGGATTGACGAGTCCTGAGCTGACCACGGGAAATTGAAGGGAGACGTATACATATGGAAATTCAAGGATAGACTATTCTGTGATGGTATAAGGTTCCCAGCATCGCAAGTTAACTTTGATTCGGTTTGCTTGTGAATCAATAGCCACTTTACTAGAAATGGGTTGGTCTTCTACGATCACATCGTAAGTGATTCTATAATGAGACCTCAATCCCAAAGAACGCGTTTTACATAACGCTGGTTGAAAAGCCTCAACGGTTAAGAAATTACAGGCAACGTCACAAGTAAGACTGATGCTTTCAAGTGCATAGTAGCAGATTAAGAGTATATAGAGAAACGTTTTAACAACACTCAGCGAAACACCGAGGCAGTATTTTGATAGTATGAATTAACCTGATAATACTAGGTCAGGGAACAAAAACCCCAGTCTACCGAAGACAAAATCATACTGATCGGGGCTGTTTGTTTTGGTTAGTGCCGACTACAGTGTTCTGGGCATGGGGTTCGGTCGAGCGCAAGCGGGAGAGAAGTGCGAGTTGACGAGAAAATCTGTAACTTGAAGAATCCCCTAAATTCAGTAAGTCACCTAAACGAACAATACCGAGGAAGAAGTGTACGGAAATGAGTATGTAGTGAGTTGAATGCGGAGGTCAGGCGTTTTCCATGATGATTGAGCAAAGCAAACTGAGTTCATCGATTTAGTCAAAGGTCCAACGTGCACAACTAACCCGTCCAATGGCTCGCTGAACCTCATCCAAGTCCTAGGCGGGAAAAGTTGACACTTTGTTGGCTTGTTGTGGTAAGTTATTCACGGTCATCCAGGTAACGGGAGCATGGCAATTTGGAAAGATGCCGTGTATTTGTGCCGGATTCTGATAACGTTTACCGACCGTGGACAGGGGTTGCCAGAGGCATCCTCCACCAATACATTGGACAAAGGAATGAAGATTAGTCTCAAACGAATCATACAACTCCTTGTTGCTGAAGGTCTGCGTAGTCTTGTAACACGTCAACTTGTGTCACTCACCAGTCATCCTTGACTCCGCGGAGCCATTCAATAAGTGACAAGTTGTAGGTAACACTATTTTGCTGTCCTTGAAAGCTTGCGCCCACTGTGGAAATAGCAAGCGTCTCATTTTTCTTTTGTATCAGACTCGAGACGACTGTGTTGCTGCCGTCAAACCTGTGCAGGTGTTTCTTTTGCTGTGTACTGACGGCATCAATGGCTGTCTCAATCTGCCCCTTGATATGTCGTCATAAACGGTTAGTAGTGGATGTCAACAGATTTGGACGAACGGGGAGTGCGCGCTAGAAGCTGATCCTTATTATTAAGTAAATCAGTCAACTGATATCCAATTCGCGCCACTGGCCAGCAGATCTACAATAAACGGGCTTGCAAACGTGAATAAACGCCTTGGTCCTGACCAGCATATGATCTGGGCCCTATTCAGCCCAGCACACCACTCGCGTTTTACATTCTTCGTAAATGTTGTGCTATCGTACATAAACGAGTGGTGGCTGCTTCGTTGATGAGTGCAGGTGGCGATATCGTTCCCATCCAGCTGGAAACGGGTGCATGTCGTAGCCAACAGGAGGAGCCGATCGCTGAAGAAACAATACTTGAAGAAAGCATGCGGCCGTTAATGCACTCCATTTCCATCAGTATACACCTGCCTCGTATAATGCAAATGGTTTATATCAATCCAAACTAAACGGCTTTTTCACATTAGACACGAAGAAACCCAACATCAACAGCCTTCGAATGAGCTGTTCATGTTGATCTGAGCAATTCAAGTTGTCTTTATCATGACGCTAGGTCAGGGTAAAAATAGCAGACATACTGACCAGAAGCAGGGCGACAGGGTTCCATAACGTACTCCCCGAAAATTAGAAATGTGATATACTGCTTAGCGTTTTTGTAACACGGCTAGATAAAGTCACGTCACAGCCTACAAATGGTGCAATCAAAATTCGGAAACAGCATGATGTGTCCCAACTGCTAGGAGAAAACGGTCAGTCTTCAGCCAGTCCTTTATTGGTTTGCAAATGTTTCGTCCATGAATACAGCTTTTATTATCCATCCCTCGAAGGACAAGAACTCTGAATACGGTATATCCCGCTGGTAGAATGTCGTGCTTTTACTTTATCCACTTGCACTGACTAATGCATGCTGTTTCCCAGCCCTGCGCTGCCGTTGGATCACCGAGATGTGTATCAACAGCCAGCTGCTATCCACTGTGAGTCATGATGGCTGAAACACCGGGACGACAGAGCCGTGTGATTTGACCTGCGATGCAAGCACACACCCATGCCAGCGAGTGCGTCTACGTTCACAGGAATGTGCTGGTGCAGTTCGCTAACCAGATTCAGTTAGGAGGCCTGTTTTTGGTAAGTCTTTCTGTTAGAATTCCTGTGATGTGTTTTGTAGTCTAGATTTTGTTGTAGAGCGTTCTCTTGTGGGGCAATCAGTGCATCATTCAATCTTGGGTCGAGCCCATTTAAGTATCGGAACGACAGTTCAGCTCGAAACCGAATAGTGTTCGATGGCGCGAGACGTAGCTGAAGTTCAGGTATGTGCCGTCACGACTACAATGAACGCTGTCGTCATTTTGGTGACTACTTGTGGGTGGACATCAAACCCAGCAAAAGACTGAGGGAACAATCTACCGTTACGTGGCGAACAGATGGTGTAAAAAAAACTTCGGGATTGTCGACGCATTCACGGTCAGCAGTAAAGCGCTAGTGTTGGGGAAAGTAAAAGATGGAAAAAGCATAGCTGAAATAAATTGTCGACAATCCCAGTTGCCAATTCAGCTAAAACCCAAAGCACGTTATACACGCCTGTGCTGACGGGGACAAGTCGCGATCTAAACAGTTGATGAGCACATTCAAGAAGTAGGTTATCTTCCCCCCCCGATGATCTGAACAAGGGTCAACCTGCTTCGTCAATATATTTGAGGTCACAAAGTTAGGCTAGTAACGTCAGTTCTGGGAGGATCAATAAGAAATCGAGCTGTGCTCCTTTTTAATGTTTGTGTCAACACTACAGAATTAGTGATACCCATCGCTTCATGGTGGGTCGTAAATTCCCAAACACTTAGGCAGTCTAAATTCATAATGTGCTATTTTAGTTTTCCAATAGACAGTATGTACTCGTAACCGCAAAACGATTACCAAACCCACTCAGAGGAGCTGATATCAAGTGATCGACCCTGAAATTCAGACGTCAGTCATATGATCGGTCGACGCTCAACTTCATGCCACACTACAGCTTCAAGGCCCTTTCTGAGACGATGGTGAGAAGTGTGATCAGTTTCCGGAAGTAAACCACCGATCATACTGCGAACGGCCTATTCACAAAAATGTCGGCCGACGTAGGTCTACTGATCCGTACCTCAAATATGATCGTTTCAGTCATCAAAAACACGGCAAAATGCAAGTGGTGCTGGGCGAAATGTCTATGTATCCTGCGAAAGGACACCTGGGAATTAAGTTGGAAATTCAATTAAGCACCGTTTAGCGAGGGGAACGTTCAAAACCTCATCATGAAGTTCATAGTTAATGTTAACTAAATTTAGGCCCAAGTCGGTGAAAAGGCGGATTTCAAATACACGCAGACAAATGTATTGCTGAATTATGGCTGAAGCCTGCTGGTTGTTTTGATGCTGAGAACGATCCCAAAGTATTACAGCAGACCGTTTTTGTAACACTCGATAACCACATCGGCGCATACAACTAGAGAACGTTTAGTTGATGACATTAACAATTAAACGGAATCATTTGTTGACATTTGATGTATCGCACTTCGATAGAAAGCTCTTCCCGAAAGCAAACAACCTTACTTCGACATACACATTCACGTTGAACATGTTACAATTATGTGGCGAAAATTTCCACTCAATAATTTGCTTTTTTCTTTAAGTCAAACAGATAAAACAGACGCTGATGACTGTGTAGTGATAAACACTCATACCTATAACGTTTGACTTTCCAACTAGAATGTCACGGTACTCCAAGAGTCTGGCTTCAGGTAGACATTGACTATGTATGCTCGACAGGTATATTCAAGGGTGTATATCAAAGAAGTTCCACATCCTGTTCCATATTAAACCGTTATGTCAGACCTACAGAGGATACTGGTAACCAAAATACATCCATCAGGGAACATGAAAACCTCATACCGAATACGAAAGCATCTATTATCCATACGTCTATTTTATGATATGTGGCAAATTAAGTAGCACCGTATACAACATTCTAGACGAACCCATTTCAGCGTGACCAAAAAGTCGTTTCTAGCATGGTAGTTGGAGTGATCACATTATTATTATACAACGGCAGAATAACCTACAATTGAAACGAGAGGGTTTAGAGTGGAAAATCTAGGGCGCTAATACAGAAGGAGTGATAAGATGGTGAGCCACTGACAAGCCTTCTCAATTTAAAGAACAGCCTGTGTAGCAACATACATATACATGTGTGGAGTGATTTATCGGATACGCACGTGAATGTAAAAAACAGCCTGGTAGAAAAAACAAATCAACATCGGAATCAGAGGTGCGCATAACTATCACACTGGAAATGAAGTTTCACAAACACCAGGCAGATGAGCACTGTACAAAGCACCAAAAACCTAAACTGAAATCACCCAAGGGAAAGCTAGTCAAAACAGTAAGCTTGTAAGTGATCGAATGTGCCTACACACTGACTTCGAAAAGAGTTTCGGCGTACTGTGCTTTTGTTCGGACGAAACAGCAGGAAGCTATAAATGTAGAAAAAAGTGCAACTAAGACCAACTTAACAGTGGATTCACACTGGTACTAAGTAAGCATTTACACGCACGCACACACAATAGTACATAACAATAATGATTTAAGGGTGAAAGAGGTGATAAGAGATCTCAACTGTGTTCACGACAATCATTGAACAAGTACGTACACGTACGTAAAAAAAGAGTAAAATATTAACATCAGATGGAGTAAATGAAAAAATCCAGGAAACAAAGAGAACAAGCTCAAAATCTGTCTGGCTACTATTCATACGTCCAGACCACGCGGAAAAAAAAACCCAGAAGGTATAGGCGTCTATGCAGGAACAACCAGGAAGTATGGAGTGGTCAAATGGGCTCGTCTGTCAAATAAACTAAGACTGCAAGCTTGAATGGGGAGCACGATCAGGAAGGATGACTGAGTGGACAAATGCTAAGAAAGTAAATTGAAAAGGAAAGACAGACAAACGGTAACCGACGGACTGTCTTTAGAAATGAGCCACAAAACGAGATCAGCGTTTGTAGGAAGCCTTACAAAAGATGAACAATTACAATATGGTAGGATGGAAGAAGTAACAAAATATACGATTGCTGGATACGGGTGGAAACTAGCAAGCTAGATCGGAGGGCTAAATATGAAAAGGCAATCTGATGTGTACGATAAATCCGACAAACAAAAGGCGAAACAATATACGCCCTTTTGGTTCGATCACAGACTACTTTGCAATACGCTTAACTAAGTCTTCAGCATCTATGTTGTAAATTAAAGACTTCCGGACAGCTTGGGAATCCAAGCTTGTAAGTGAGATAAAATACACGGGCCAACTTCCGAAGACTTCTTCTTGAGCTTGTAATCTATGGCCCAAGGGGTATAGAATGATAACTAGTGTAAAAGATTGAATATGGGTTGTTCATTAAACGAAACGAATGGCGATCGGAACAGGCCATGAGAACGATAAGTGGGTTTAAGTCAAAAGTAATATTACAGTGTTCATTCGATTCAGTCCTGTGTGTACAATTTAGCCGCATATCGTGAACCGTGGTAAGAGAGGAGAAAAGAGAAGGGAAATAGAAAATGATGATCAGAAAGCAACAATAAAATGCAGAATGAGATAGCTGAATTCTACATGTAGCCCTGGACGTTGCGCTAGATCTTGAATGTGAAGGAACGAGATATAAATGAGTGTCTGTACTACCACGGCTACTCCTGCTGGTTACGTAAGATTCAGAGGTTGTGAACGATGTGCGCAAAGTGGGAAGTGGCGGTGCGTGAGAAGGCAAAACAGTATATTTAGACGGGTTTTTGGACGGTAGGTGATTACAACGACCCGAAAGTGGGTGGTAACAAGATTTGATGCCCTTCTCGCTGGCGTCGTCAGATGAGTATTGGGGGGAAGTATCTGCAACGTTCTGAAGAACGTATGTGTTATCCGGAGAGGTTGAAGAGGCCAGAAAGTTCAGGTCAGCTTGTGAGACACAACAGTTTACCTCACACTCTTCCATGTTCTCGTAAACATTTCGGTATTGCGAGCTATGGTGATAATGGCTCTCTGAAATCAGACAAATGAAAAAAAGATTTTGAAAGGCAAGTGATTTGCTGGTTGCATTAGTAGTGTGCTGACAAAAACGTCACTCCGTTATGCGGCGTGCAATAAAATCCACAGCAGAAACTGATGGTTAGTTTAATTTGTAGTCGTCCTATTATTTGGGGTTGACATTAAAATGGGCATCAATGATGTGAACCGGCCGCAGCCAGAAACAGGTGATTAAAAACTAATATTATCCTAATTGATGTTTACTCAACGGCCGGCTCAGTAGTTTGAAACAAAGGGACGAATATTGAAATCCACCAGCATCGTGCTACAGGCCAAAAAATGTTTGGGATGGTGACATTCTTGCCCAAACAGTTGGAATGAATATACAGCTGATCGTAAAAACTCGTCGGTCTGTCCAAATAGTTGGCAAGACAATTATCTCTTTTTTTGAAAAAAAAAAAAAAAACTGGTTCAGTTGTAGGCCTACATAGGACAAGTAGCATAGATACTTGAGGCGAAAGTGCAGTTTGTTAATGCTGACGTGTGTACACTTGCACATCGAACTACGCGGATGAAATATAGCTAGGCTAAGCTTGAATGAGTGATGAAAAAAACTGTCAAAGAACTGGGTTTCGACGTGGATTATTAAAGCCAATCTAAATGCGCTAATCTGATCACATGACTAATCAATACAAGGCAATACCTGAGTTAGGATGCCACCAATCGGGTAGCATAGCCCAATCACAGAAAGAATGAATAGAATAGTGATCATAACGTGAGTATCTGGACCATTCAGAAACAACACAGTGCGAGAAGACCGCTCATCTATGAATAAACGTTAGCAACGAAATAAAATCGATTCAACTGGACACAGAACAGTGAAAAAAAGCGTGTAACTGACGTCAGTATGCAAAACACGAGAAACAGAATTTCCGAATCGGTCAAAACGAATCCGAAAAGGGATACCTTGGGATAAGTTTCACGCGCGACCCATCACAAAAAAGTAACAGTGCCAAAAACAGGCTGCGTTCAACCGAATGCACCTTTAGTCTATAGTGAAAGAATGAGAAGTTGACCATATATATATATATATATATATATATATATATATATATATATATATATATATAACGGCCGAAAAATAATGCATAGTCTGGTCCACTGCACGCAACTCTTTTCGGAAACTACTGTGTCAACCTGACTGACGTGTACATAGTATAAATAAAGTTACTAAGATTCAGTACTCAAAATATATAAGATCAATGGTAGAGATCCACGTTGGGCTTGATTGAACATGAACACTATAGACGAATATCTCGAATAGACAATTGTAATGAAGCTGACCGAGTGAATTCGATTTGCGCGTCTATATCTATGAATAATCAGGTACTATAGATTTTATGGAAGAAGCCAATACTAAGAACATTTGCAGCGCCTTTATACCTAAGGCAGCAAACGAGAAGACCAACCGCACTTTACATAATTATGCAGATGCTTTCGGGCGAAGCCAGACGACATTCTCAAGAAACAATTCAATCAGTAAAGTCATAATCATCGCCAACTATGCACTACTGATTAAGATTGACGCTTAGCGGTTATACGATCTCCACTAATGTAATGACGTTTCAGTATACACTGCTGCAACTTCCAAGATAAACCATCAACTAACCTAGCAAGGCGAATGCAAACACAAACTAACCGGCCTTGGGTAAACAGTTCATTATTTGCGAGTGAGAAGCAGAAATCTTATTGGTATATTTCAATCGTTTAACCGTGTAGGATCTATATTACTACTTTAGTATCTCTAAATTAGAGTTTGCTCATGCTATAGTTATATGACAGTTAAGCAACAATATCAACTTTTCTCCGTTGTTAATGACGACTAATCGTAGATTATCTCCTAAGAGGCTAACACAGTCAAAATAACTCATATGGTGGACTGACGCCAAGGAAAAATCAAATCCAGTATAATAAAATCAGATAAAGTGACTCAATCAGCAACAACGACGGTAAAATAAGCGAAAAGACGAGACCGGAAAACTGCATCGTCCGCGTATCTAAGAATTCTGTTAGTACTGGTTCACTATATAGAAGCTATTTGCAACATGCATTCTTAAAGACGTCTAAGTGAACACAGTAGTTACAGCAAGATAGAAATATTCCAACGACCAAACATGATTGTGCCCGTAAACCAAAGACGAGTAATAAGGGAAGTAACCAACGCTAACAGAAAAGGCATAGTAAACTTATCACGAAGAAATTGGGTCCGATCAACTCCCAAGAACTTATGACTGTCGACATACCCTGTCAACCAACTGAAGTGAGAAAGATCAATGATGAAGACGTCTAGGATTTACGATCTATCAGTTTCGGATTATTGTGTCAGAAAGACCCAAACTAGGTGATACCTTGAGGACTGTGCACAATATTCTGAGATGGTGTGCGCATGCGCGAGTAGCTACATGTGCACACAGACACATCAAACGATTAGTCGTGTGTAACCTTCAACCTGGCGAGACGCGCAAAGAAAATGACTGAAGAATACACAAAACGGCCGAACAGACACCGGCCAAGAAGGTGGTTTGAGCAGGCGACGAATACTTAGTCTTCTCGAAGGTGTACACGCACGCAACCACACGTGTACACCTTAGTCAACAATCACACGTGTGCCAGAAGATAGTTAGACGTGACAGAGTGGAAGACAGGTAACGAATAAACAACAGCAAAGGACAAATGTGAAAAAAACATGTGCAGGTGTATCTGTCTCCCCGCTGTGTGCACGCGTCAACCAGGAAGTGTTGCACAACTGAACGCGCACGTGTGACCGTGCATTAGCATAAAGCAAACAAATACCGCTAAATAGAAGGGCGTATGAGGTGGCGAAGGAAGAACATTCAGGATATCAATAGTTGTGGTACACGCGTGTTCGGGACGAACTCTATAACAAAGGCGAGTGAGTGCGTTAACTAACGGGGACATTTCCAACCCCGACAGTGAACAAAATCAGTTAAATCGAACAGAATCGATAGATTTTATTTTATTGCCAAAGCCGATTTGTCGTGAAGCCAATGAAAAGCAGGTTGGTTGCATACGTAAATTTCAAACGCCATATACGTGATGATACATGAACGTACAGAAAACGGACAATTGGTTGGAGTGAGACACTTTAAAAATCCAAAGACATCAAGATGAACGGATATGATCTATGAACAGTACGCACACCTGGTATAGTTGATTCATTGAGCTGAACGAATCCTGTGCGTACGATAAGAGTGATTTCAACTGGGAGTTCATTCCTTCGTTGGTCAAAGCTACACATGTAAAAGACCGTTTCCAAGACGTCTGACCTCAATCTACATTTGGTTCTTGCGAGCAGCAGTACGTTGCTTACTTTCTGGGAACAAAGTCAGGCTGATCTATCAGCAACAAACGAAACAGATTCGAAAACTACGATCAGAAATCTATCAGATTATAGAAGAAATTTCTGAGTATACCGGCGAATTGATAATTCAGGTTAATGGGTGTAATGTTCAGCTCTCGCTGAAGATAGACGTAACGCAGTTAGTTACATGAACTCGCATATATGAAGCAACTGGAAAGGCTAGAGAACCTTAGCTCGACAAGAGGTCTGATAGTAAATCGCATTCAGAACGTCACTATAATTATTAGCACACCTTTCCAGAAAGGATGCCTCAGGTTGCAACCCCGTCAGGTGAACCAAGGATCCCTTGATGTCTAAAAGGGACAACAAATATCACCCATCTATATGGATGACGACAATCAAGTATCTGAGGGAGTGTGAAGATGTGATCAGTGCACTCGTCGTCAGGGCAAAACCCAGCTTGTTCCTCACGGACATATTGCTCACGTGTTTCGCTTAGTCAGTGAAACACAACAGCTTCGGTGCAATAGGGATCAGGTTAATCCTTCAGTGGGTTGCATCTTCAAAAATGAGAATGATTTTAATCAAACCTTGGTCATCTGGAACAATTTCAATGACCCAGTTTCCACAGTAAATCCGCTAGCATTCCGACCACGGCACATGCAAGTGTATAAGCAAAGACTAGATAGGAGCTTCAGGATGACTTGTAGTTTTTGAGAAAGCCACACCACCGATAATTGATAGCGGCATGGTGGCCAGTTGTAATAACTGAAAACTGCAGAGCGCTTAAAAGTAGCAGTTACTGGGAACGGATCTTTTCAGCACGAAGCTATAACAAACGTCCCCCGTTCTGTGCCAGGCAAGTGCCGTAAAAGTGTTGGTCACTTAACTCCCATTTGCCACCATGTAGCCTTCCCAACAAATTATTGAAGCCCTTAACTGGCATTATCATGTACGTGTGCCACGAATAATAAGGAAGAATAATGGGTTATTAAGGAAATTGATCTTTGCTTGCGTCTGAACTAGTCTGTGGGAAAGAATACCGCATCGCCAGAGACAGCACGAGTGACAGGCGTCTCAATGGTTAAACTGTGTCTTCAGGTCTGATAGCTCCAGGATAGTTATTGGTTGGGTCCAGACAAGTAGTGTCTACTTTTGTCTGCGCATCTAGAAGAACTCCAACACTGGCCTGAGCCGTAGTGTCTCCAGATAAGCGCAGATTATATCCGCATGGTGAACCGGCTGACGGAAATTACAAATGTGACACCGTGCTAAAATCCCAAAGCTGTGCTGCGATAAGAAAAGAACGATGACGAGGGCCTCCAATATTCCTACGAATGCTAAAGACTAGCCTGTCTGGATGAGTGCCCAAACATTAAAAATGGCAAGCTTAAATGACGCCGATGAGATATGTAGGAACTGCACCGGTCAAGCGACGGAATCAACATTATGCGTGATGTACCAACAGGAAGGCTACGACTGCCGTCACGAGCGGCAGATGGTACACATCTTTGATGTGCATTTAAAAGCGGGCTTGGGAATCATTGAACAGACTCGCTTAACAAGCAGTCGAAAAGCGGAGATCACAGATAGGGAGATAATGCATAAGTGTTGGCGAGTTCATGGTTGTCATTTATCAAGTTAGACAAACATTTCTTCACTTGTCTGGATGACGTCCGTCCTATGAATAGAAAGTTTGCAAGTGTAGACACATCAATGTTGACTGCTGTCGTTTAAACAGGGGTTCTTGCTTCTTTTCTCTGTTTCTAAATTAAGCCCTTTTCATGATACGAGGGGGAGTCAAAAATTGATGCCAATGTTTTTAATTCTGGTGAAGTTTTTCATAAAATTACCTGAATTTTTCCCCAGTTATAAATGATTATATCATTTACGTTATGTAATAGTTTGTTTCTTACTTTTCATGTTTTTAGACTCACAAGGAAAATTCAAAATGGCTGCCCCCGTAGAGTTGCGTCAAAAACAAAGTGCAGTGATTGAATTCCTTGTTGCTGAGGGGGAAACCCCCATGAACATTTACAGACGATTACCAAATGTGTTTGAGGACAATACTGTAGATTATAGCAATGTATGCAGGTAGGTTCGTCGTTTTAAGGATGAAAAGGTGGAAACTATGAGCGTAGCCGACAAAATCCGTTCTGGCCGTCCATCCGCGTCTGTCAATCCTGCCACTAAAGCAACTTTACGGCATCCTCCATACTCACCAGATTTAGCGTCTTCAGGTTATCACCTCTTCGGCCCCATGAAAGAGGGTTTGAGAGGCAAACATTATTCCAGTGACGAGGAAGTGAAAACCACAGTGGAGAAGTCGCTCAAAGAACAGACAACAGAATTTTACGAGGCAGGGATACATGCGCTCATTCAAAGGTGGAACTTTGCTATTGAGAATAACGGTGACTATGTTGAGAAGTAGGGATGTGATCCACAGAGGTCCAGCTTTATTTTGATGTATAATACATGTTCTTGTGTTGGTAATTATACCTGTCCGAAATAAAATGGCATTACTTTTTGACTCCCCCTCGTAGTATAGCGATTATTCATCAGCACGAAACACAGAACGAAAAACCAGGTTTGGGGTGAAATAAATATCGAATCGACTACCTTGACGAGAGCTGCCCAGAAAATATCTGAAGTCACAGTCGTTAAGCAAGAGGTTAAAGAAGAGAAACGAAGATATAATATGAAAGATAAATCACTGGAAACCTTTTGTCACGTACGCCAACTGGAAGTTCTCCGTTCCCACCAGTATTTCCGGAGTGATTTCTTAAACTGATTCTGGTTATTCTGGCTTATCTCAAATGAGAGTAACTGTGGATTTTTTTCGTCGTATACTCTGTTCGGCCATATAGGCAACTGGTTCACGTGGCACTAGGCTGAGTGTCGTATCACAGTAAGATACGCAAGTTGTGAAACCATAGTTTGTAAAACAAAATTACTGTTGCTTATACAGTAGGAATACGTGCAAAATGAGATTTTCAACTTGTATAACACCGAGCAATGGATAGCATACCATGTATTAGATCACAAATAGACTGGAAGCTGTAAAGTAGCCCAAACTTAAATAATCACGGTCGACGTAGCTGAGACTCAAACCTATGACCGGGTAGTTGGGGGTCGGTATCATCGCTAGTGAGCTGTCATGAGCGGAAGGGTAACATGAAATACTGGATTGCAAAGCGGTTACAAACAATCGGAAATGCTAACCTGTGAACAAAGTCGTTGTAGGTGGTCCTGCACTATCAAGCACAGCCTAGCGGTTGGTTTACGGTGCACTCTGATTGACCAACATTTTCCACTGCAGTTACCAAATGGTGACCGACCAGGGGGTTCACAACACACAGTCAAACAAAAACGGGTTTGCAGCGAATCCGACACCTACGCAAAATGCATTATTTTCGGTCAGATTTGCTACATTCTAACGTGCATGCACTGGCGGGGTATCCGTTCATTCCGATTGAATAAAGAAAGTCGTTAGTGTTAGTTGTTGACATTCTCACCTCAGTAACCATCGTCCACGTGATTAGTCAATCATCCAGTGGACGGGTCCCACACAAACCTACATGCGACCTTCAATGACTCAACAAAATCAATGTATTGCAGTCGAACATCCTAGGCGATAAGGATTTGAAAATTTTTTTCGATCGATCGGAATGTTGGAGATGAACTAATGAGCGACGAATTCGCTTAGGGAAGTTGGATGGGAAAAAAATGTAAGTAAGAATTCTAGGGTGCGTGATGGGATGTGAATCCCACGATAAAAGATGGTGGCAGCTCAGCTCGCGCAAACCACGTAATCCAGTTAACTAGAAGGAGTGGATTGGTCGCCATCGACAACGTCAAGGATTTAGGCTTTGGGAACTCATTGTCATTACTTCCAACAATTTTCGATTAGCATGACCGAATATGTCAAAACAAAATGCCCAGTCCTCTCAGTGCACATTTACGTGGATGTTCAAGTCGCCTCACAATAGTATTTGCCCCAGTGAAATTCTGAAGTCATCGAGTGTTTCCCTGGTCTGTGGGACCGTAGATGCTTTCTAATATACGACTACTTCGGAGGCGCAATGACAGATAAATCAGGGGAATGGTGTGCAGCTCATCAACAACAAAGAAAAAGTGTGGTACAGTGATTTCTGTCAAAGGTGGGTTAAATCGGTAATAAGGTAAATTCTGAAAATGACACTTTTCGAAACAAAATTATTGGCCACTCTTTCCCCAGTCGTATACGGTGCGCATCACTTAAACATCAGTTAAGCAAAACCAAAAGAAGTGTGTAGACTCTTGAGAAAAACCATTAATCGAGGAATCAGTGGTGTTCGACGAAGGATGTTTATGCAATCGGTATCCAGGGGCGAGTAATCGTATGGAAAAAGCAGTGAATCCAGACCCATGAACATCTAATATTTGAAATGAGCCGGCTGAGTAACGTGAACTACTGCCCTTGATTTTTTGTCCAAGTATGTAAAAATCTTAGTAAGGGATTACCGACGACTAAACACCGAATGAAGTGATGTTGTGTGAAGTATATCCACGGGTAATGCTACCGCACAAAAGTTTACGGCAGATATATCGCAAGCCGGGTGTAGAGTAGCTGCACCTTTGAATCTTGGACGGTAATCCGTCAACGATTATATAGAGTGTGATAGTAAAAATTTCTTCTGTAATAATCTTCGTCAATGGTGTGAGTGACATTTCGAGCCACGGTACCATCTGATCGAGTTCGTGGGCGATCGTGTGTATGCACATAAAGTTACATCGCTAGTTGGTCTCACTTGTCTACACACCATGGATTTTCTTCAATAAGAAATCAACGTGTGTATTGGGTGTGTGCTGAGTGTTGACGTAGTATTTCACACCTGGAAAGTGTCATGCACATGCTGTATTTACCGGCGCCTAAGTAATAGCTACGTGCCACCGGACATATCATTAAGAAGAACTTTAGTCTAACAGTTACAAGAATGTCTGATATCGGAGAAGTCGAAAGGCGTAAATGTGCATACTCAGAAGTTGAAAAGGAAACTTTTGATAAACGCGTCATATGAAACATGACGCAACATGTGGAGCAATTTAAACTGTCACGTGCAAAAATTCACTGAGCACCGATCACAATTTCTGACAGGAGTACAGCTAGCCTTAATCCTGAGAACAAACTGTTACAACAGTGCACTGCAATCAACAAAACCCCTAGGCTCATACGATCGGCGATAAGATCAATCTTGCTAGCTGGGTTTATAAACGAATCAGACCAGCAGCAGAAATTGAAAACGACCACACCGCATGTTTTACACCAGCAAAGAAAGGGGGATTAGAAACTTGACTTCGGAGACAGTCACCTATATATTCACTGGAAAAACGAGTAAGACCCCACAAAGCAATCCGTCAATGAGTGAAAGTTTATTTTGGTATGGTGCTTTCATTTAGAGGGGACGCTTACAGAGATAAACGAAAATGGTCTGGCGAAGGATGATTCTTCTAAGCAAAACGCAATACCAGAATTGTGCCCGTTCACCTTCTCTATTTTGATGAAGACTGTAAGTGTAACAACGCAAATACGCTATGATAAGTAGAATATTTTAACAGAGTAGTGTTCCTTTCCCAGTATGCAACACATTGCAGATCAGCTGCTGTGGGTGAAATGTCGGTAATCGAATGCACTACAAATTGACGTCCGATTTTGAAGAACGTCAAAGCTTGCTTCCCATCTGCTGTTTTATTCGACTGCTCCACATCTTCAGCGTCAGAGACTTGTGCAAACAACTCCATCATTCAACTTGCCAAGT
>LUCH01004782.1:0-19153 GCA_013368495.1 Paragonimus heterotremus
GATGAATTATCGAAAACAATTGTTCGCCACGTCTACTTTTCTAAACAATTGATTTGATATTGATTGTGTTTTCGGTGCCACAGACAAGGCGCTTTATATATCAAGTACCTATTAAGTTTATGCTATTGTTGACAAAGATAATTGGTGCATTTGCTAATCCGACAATCAATTAGAGGGGGGAACTAAAATGCACAGAAAAATTCTGTTCAATGTTGTGTTCACGTAACGATTAACTAAATCTGCTGCTTAATCGTCCTTGAAAGGAAGATGTTCCTGCTCATCGTTGTCGTACTGCTTTGTCTAATTCCACAGTCTACGTTTCTCCAAAATCCATTCTTTTCAAACTAGTGCTTCCTTATTGGAGGTGACGTACCTGACAAACTGTATTTCCCAATGCCATAGCAAAGGCATAGAGCGACATTCAATCGGTTTCCGCTCGAAGTAATAACAATCA
The DNA here is from genome assembly GCA_013368495.1 of Paragonimus heterotremus. Lineage (NCBI taxonomy): Eukaryota > Metazoa > Platyhelminthes > Trematoda > Plagiorchiida > Troglotrematidae > Paragonimus > Paragonimus heterotremus. Next base: position 455 of record LUCH01004782.1, read on the forward strand.
GTCAATGTGTCATGGTGATTGACATTCTGTTCGCTGCTTCCTTTTCTTCATGTAATCAGCAGTTACTTTCTGTACTACTTGGTCAGGAATGTCTTGAAAACGGCAATCTGTCAATTCATTTACTTTACAATAATCTGACAGGACTCTTCAAACCATTTCAGTTATAAAACACCATTCTCGTTTCGAAAGTATAATAGGTTCAACAGTGCATTATCTAGGTGTGCGAATTGTGGAAGTCAATTTACATACAGGCAGTTTGGCAGGGAGTCATTCTATATAACAACATTGAAAACAAATTTCATGGTACACTCTTGAAATCTCACTGCTTGCAACGAGTATTCGATGATCAGGGCTTGTTTTACAGGCTTTTTGTGAATCACTGTTTAGGAAAATCCCTTATTAGTCTAAAAAGTAGTCTTAACCAATTTGCTTCCAGATGCGTTGTTTGGTTGTGGTAAGTTGTAAATGATTCTCATGAAGTTGGTTACGTCTTAGTGATGAGCGCCAATATACAGAGCTGTTTACAGTAACAGGGCTGGTAGTCATAAGGTGAGATGAAGACTCCATTTGCTACTGTCGTGAGTTATAATGGAAACAGACTAGTAAGTTTCAGTGATCAAATTATGACTTGAAATATGTCTGTATTAAGTCATGTGAGTAACACTAACAAAATTCAGATACGTTCCGTACAAATGGGGAACCAATAAGCTTTGGTAAAGTTAGTCGTGTTTATATTGTTCAGATGCCTTTCTCTCGAGTTGTCGTTGTTTACAGGTTATCGAGGCAAACGACGTCAGACCTCAATTATCCAGAAGTAACGCGATAAAATACTGTTCAAACTAATCGCAGCTATCGCATTCCCATAGACTTGCCACTCGGTCCCTTACGAAAAGAGGTACTATACCCGAGTTTCGAGGCGATCGGACGAACTGATCATTACTCACAAACGAGTATTGCTGAGCGAGATGAATGGCGCAGTGGTCAACACGGTTCACTCTTGAACGCACAGTCGGATCTCTAGTCCCGGCCGTGGCAAGGATGTGTCATACTAACGAATTATACCAAGAGTGAAACTCAACTCTGCTGTTTCTTTTCAAAATGGGCTGACTGGAAAGTCAATGGAACAGCAACATTTGCGATTAGTTGAGACAGATCCTCAGTTTATATAACAACGCCTAGATTCCCTACTATTCAGTAGTGTCACAACTGTTTGCAATTAAACCGTGGCTACCATTATGACTTTTTAAGTTGCCGTTTTTAGCTTGAGCGGTTTATTGTCACTGACAATTTGATCCGATTTCTGCCGTAAAGAAGTATAGAGAGTTACGCAAACAACTCACTGCCAAATTTTTTCCATGTTGCTCACTGTTCGTTGTAGCAACTATAACCGTTGATTATAGATTCCAGGTCTTTCGCGGAAATTTTGTTGAGAGAACACAGTTTAACAAACCCAGTTCATTTAGAATGACCAGATTCCTTGATGATATATTTCAAATTGTACGCTCATGTTTGAACATATGTGTTTGTCGAGTAGGCGCGTAAAGATCTACGGATTACTTATATATTCACTTTCCGCAAACTGCAACATTCTAAACTGAAGCACACTGTCAAAATGAATTGTTGATTCTCTGAAATATACTGTCATGGACACCAAATTTCGATACACCCGCCAACGCAATCATTGTACCTGGTCATTTAATGACTTGCACTAAGCAGGAACCAAGCACGTGTGTGATTCAAAACAAAATCAACAGGCCCTAGTGAACTGACTACAGTTTGGCTGAAGGTTGCCTGCAATATGTATTTCATTCAGTTGTTTTTTAATGCACACAGTCAGGTTCTTCGACCACAGGATTGAGATAATAGGTGTTATGTATCAAGAGGCACGTTACTTCCACGTGAGTCAGTGGATCTGTGTGAAGCAGTACTTTGTTCTCGAATTAATCAAAACCGTTTTTAAGGAATAGTCTGATTTGGTTCATTTTTGCCTGTTGTCACTTAGTCAAGTGGTTGTTTTGGATAATTATGGTTTATCCCAATTTCTAAACGATCGAGACCCGATACAGTACCTGATACAGTACTGTAACTCGGTAGGCAAGAAGACGCAGGTTATCTTAGTCCCTAATGAAGCTACAATACACTGCAGGATGTGCTTGTTTTGCAATCTTCTCAATCACTGTAACAAAGTGTTAGCATGTATTCTCATCTATTCTGTTTTCTTTTTTTCTGTATTCATCAACGGACTGTGAGCTGTAACTGATGTGCTCAGGTATCCCCGTTTTCCTTGTTGGTATACTTTCTGAGGGATCTACAAATAATTTCTTTCAAAACCTACAGGGTTCTGCCGGACATATTGATTGGACTGAGTGGATATTTACCATTCATGAGTATGCACTGGGAACTAGCGGCTGAAGCACTTTTTGGAACTGCATTTGGAACAGTGAAGCAGCCGGGCAGTGGGTTTTTGTTACGTGATGTGCCGCCGGTGGTAGCTATGTTTCCAACTGTGGCAGATACTCCTCTCTTGATGGAGGCATTCAGAGTGAGTGAAATTAATTAGGTAACCTTTAATTAATATAAGGACTTAGTTCTTGCTTCCTTGTGTTGTATACACATTCTACATTGAACACGAAGCCAACTTTGTCCGAAGTTATCGTGTTAGAACAGGAGATTCGTACTCCTGACAGTTAAGTGATTAATGACAAGTTTCATCACTGGTTGTTCTAGTGCAAAACTAATTGCCGTATACTTGGCTGCCTAAAAATCAAAGTATTCTCTCAAATATGCTTGACAGCCCCACTATGAGTTCATAAAAATGTGTATGGTCGATAGGATAAATTTATTTGAGAAACCGGGCAACTCAATAGACCAGATTACTGTACTTCCAATTCAACCAACTACCTAGTGTAGATAAACGATTCCACGAAAGTAGTTCAGGGATTGGTACAAAAACTATGACTACGGTCCACAAGTCTAGGGTGAATGCATAAAAGTAAGCTGAGGCAACTCTAAAGTTAATATGTCTTGGCGAAAATTGCCACGGAACTTTTTCGCAAAACCGAAGGTTTCCGCTCAAAAAAGTTGATTCTAAAATGTTAAAATGTGCTCAACTTTTTGACACAATAGCCCTTGCCATTGTATAATTAAAATTTATGTGCAGAAAGTGTTCACCCCATCCGTTTTACTGTGGTCAAAATTTCAAGTGAAGTGGTGAAAATAACCTGATTTATGAAGGAAGTAATCTGCCCCAGTTGTATCTGCGAAAAATCTGACCTTTTTAACAAAGATAATCGTGGAGTTCTGTTTACTGAAACAGGTGCCACTCGACTTACCTTGGTAGAAAAGGACGCAATTTATGAAGATGTGCGTGTCAGTGAATCGCGTAGAGCGTTCCAAAATATTTAAATATCTACAAGCTATATATAGATTATATCTATCTACGGGCTATATATATTTATGTAGATATGAGCGAGACAAAACTGAGTGACATCATGGAATTTTTAATTGCAATACAAACTCGAAAATGCAATTTAGTAGTTTGAGACTAGCAAGTTTTATGGTAGCTGTTAGGAGTCGAAGCTATTTGCTTTCACTTCGCACACCCAGCCTGGTGATTATGAGCAAACTCAATCGGATTTACGGCAAGAAAATAAGCTGTCCTTTGAAATTAGCAATATATCTACAAGACCTACTTTCGAGTTGCAGCCATTTGGTGTCATCTGTATCGTGTAGAGAAATACCAGACCCAATCTACACAAGAACTATTTGTTACATATGTTTTTTGTAAACATGAATCCACAAAGAATTTACCGAAATGCAAATTTGTGTTCATTCAGGTATCGTGGAACGATCGCTTGCAAGAATTGCCGGCGTCGTCAAAAGTGAGCCTGATTTCTACCACACTATTTACTGATATTAAATTTTGTGCACGAGAGTGGAATTTTTAACAGAGGCTTATTATATCTCTAAATTGCTAATAGTTTACTTCCTTTTGTTGAATATCATAGTTGCTTTCCTGTTAGCATCGATAACACAGTCTACGATAACAGTGGTATTTTGAAAAGTAAAGGAATATTCATTATCTTATGAGATATCTTATGAGATATGGCGATAAATTTCACTACACAACTGTTTAAATAAACTAGCTACCCACTAGATGATAAAAGCAAGTGTTTTGTTTAACAACTGTCGAACAAAGTTATTTAGTAAAACACTAGAACGATAAATGTTTTATTCAGACATATGGGTTTGCGCCATTATTACCTGGCACATTCAGTTAGAGTGAATGTAATTGGATTATAGATAAAATTCCGATATCCTGATACTCAGTGCTGATGGCAATGAGAATCCGTGGATGTGTGCCTGTCCATGGTCTGGTGTATTAGTTTAAGCCCGAGTGTACTATGTATGTACGAGATGCGTGATCAACATATGATGACTCGATAGTTAGGTTCAGAAGGATCACATCTGATTGGTTGTCAGCAATTGTCAATATTGTTAAAGTGGCCAACCTTGTTGTTTCATGAAAACCCGAGTCGGATTTTAAGTCTTGCCTTTGGACTAATATGTACTAATGATGAGCCTTAAAAAGAGTTTCCCTCCAATCTGTTCTTCCTTGTTAAACAAAATATTAAAAAGGCAGTGTGGTTGCAACAAAAGCAGTCAACTGAACAGTAAATGGACAGCCAGCTAGTCTCTTTCTTACGCTAGCCTCAGCTTCCCTGTTAATAGGTTTTGAGCGCACTGTTCCAGTTTGGGGAAATAACCTAACACAACTTTTCTGAAGTCAAACAACTGATAGGTTTTATTACTATTGGTTACAGTTGATGCTGTATATGGACTCACTGATCAAACAAAGTTTACCGAGGGTTAAATGATCGACGAAGATGTTTATTCAAGTCGCTTATCGATTCACATGTGCACACGAAGTACTAGCCGTTTCAGGATGTGATCCTTTAGGTGCTAGTTTACAACTGTGCTTCTTCGTGCGCGTGATCACTTAGGCATATAAGACAATAGATGGCCTGCAAATAGGAAAAGTAGACAAACGATTAACTATAGACACTTATGCCAGACTGTTATTTTTAACGAATGTTATACCTTCTGCCTGAAGGTTTCTTCATGTAAAAACTTAAAATCACGTATATCTTCACTTTCAATCGTTTCTGCTTCTTGTTAATCTACTTTTTCAACGGCTATTTAACCGCAGCGCATCGAAATAGTGTTTATATATATGTATAACTCATTTCATGTTTGTCAATCGTATCTACCGAAAAGACCACTTCAGGTGAATGGAAAAGCGGTATTCTCGTAATCGTGTCCAAATGTGAAATTTCCGAACTCCTGGCCTGGCTTCGTAGTGCAGCTGGTACAGCGCTTGCCGCTGGTTAGAATCCAGCCGAAGCCATGGCTTTTCACAGTTGGGTCTCATCTAAATTCTCAAAACCGTTTAGAAGTAACAACGATAGGACTCCTTTTTCATACATACGTTAACCACGATCACTAACGCACTAATATGGCCGGATCCACTGCAATCACAAATGGTCAGAAATCGTTTCGTGTGTGGTGTGGCCGAGTTCTTACAGTTGCAGATGACCGACACCTATTTCCACCTGTTCGTCTTATTATCCTTTGGTAGGTAGTCTGGCCGTATCGGATCAATAGGTTTCTGTTTTCTGATTGGTTGGCTGTCAAACTGTTCACGCTTATTGTTAACAAGACATTCGTTTTGGTTCTGTACTGAGTGGCACGAACCACTGTTAGTCGGGTTAATACAGTGAGTCTTATGGTTTCATAGAAAACTCTTTTTGCTACTATTCCTCATCTGGAACATGGCACGCTGGCCATTAACTCTTGCTACTTGCCCCTACTGACTGCTGACTTGAGGGCGTTATTCATCACCAGAAGACACAGACGATGTAATCATTCTATATTCTTACACTACTCTTAGTGTTATTGACTGCATATACAATACTCAAACATATCTTGAAAGCATGCTCAGTTTATTACACTCTTGTTTTCGATTCCTCATATCCTTTCAGAAAGATTTTGATGTCTTACGGAAAATCTATTCGGGACACTTCACAAAAGTGATATATCCGCTTGCCTGCTTGTTGGATGCATTTCCGAAAGGCACCATTGGTTCAAAGGAGTTTGATGTACGTATGGTATACACATAATGTTTGGAGTAACGCGTATCTAGTCTACCCGTTTGTACCCACAGATTGAGACTTTAACTTAATGAAACTGAAAACACCCAGTTGATTCACTGAAAACAATTTAAGCATTTATGCATCCATCAAGACGGCAAGAAGATACACATTGTGAGATGCAAACATTTTGTTTATTCCCATCAGTCGGTTACATAAAACATTCAATCATGCAGGTTTAGTGCATGTCATTGAAACCGTTCACCGCACTCTAATTGCACTTATGTGACGTTCGTTCGTTTCACTGTTCTGTTGCCATGCCCCATACCCATATCATTGATGAGGATAAACGAGGTGCTTTAATCTTGCAATGTGCGTCTTCTTACCATCTTGATAAACTGGATTTAAGAAACCTAATGTTTCAACCTAATCATACCATAATCTAGGTTATTGGCGACTAGGTTGAGTAATTAAATTCCTGCGGAATCTTCCATACACGACGAGAGGGAGAGCAACAACGACACCAGTTACACTCATCAGTCAAGTCGGGCAGATGTTTCTTCATCGGAATTCGACAAGCAATATTCACGTACCGTATGAGATTTCAAAAGTTCCGTGTTAACCCTGCGCATGCCGAAATGAAAGCCAATGAAAAGGAATCGGCTTTTGTTTCAATTTTACGGTGCTCGACTCTTAACCTCGTCGTTAGGAGTCTACTGGATTCATGCCCGGAGTGATATTTTGCAACTGCTGTGCAAGTTAGGTGATAGTTGTAGGTGATATAATGGTATACAATCAAGATAACAGAAATACAGTTTGGATACTGCCTACCTGAATGAAATGTGATAGTTGATTGTAACTCAGAGAGCCTAGTGATAGAAAATAGTAATGCGTGATAGAACATCCTAACTGGAACTGATGCAATAACTGTCTGGCGTATGCTGGAAGTACCGGACATGCCTTCAGAGACTCAATCGACTGAAATTCACCAGAACTGTGTTTCAGAGTATTCCGACAATATTTCGAAGTCACATGCAAAATTTGCCATATAATTTTATTCCAGACCTGAACTGACTAAGGTATTCATAAAAATAGCGTCTCTTAATTCCATTCTATTCAGTAGATAGGGAAACTTGTCTTCAAACGAAGTGAGTGACCAAAACTCTTTAAAGTGGCAATTTTAACCACTGTGTTGAACGATTTCTCTTCGCCATCCAACTGGTATATTCTTTAAAATTAAATTCACACTGACCGAGCCGATTTGAATATACTGCTACCTGAAAGAGTATTTCCAATTTGACCATAATGAGCAGTCAGCAGTTCTGTGTCTCAGCATCTCGCTATTTCGATCACTGTGGTTTACTCTCTATTTTGTACTATTCAATTCTTCGCTGGTCACATACGTCGCGCTCTACTGGGACATTTAGATGTCCTTTAAAACCACCACAAAACATAGGGGACACCCCTTGTCCGGAGATAATCCATACACACCGGTAATACGGTCGATAGACAAGATCCTTCATTTGGAGATTAAAGACGGGAACACAGACTATAGAATGCTGATGTGCGCTATCTGTGCTTTGAACAGTCATCAAATCTCCGAACTGACAGCAAATCACAGAGAGGTGAGTTTCTTCGCACAATACGGTAATTATTCTTGGTAATGAGAGGCCATATTTCACTCCTCTTTTTGAAGCAATGAGTCCTTGGATTTCGGTTCAAATAAAGCTGACATATTTTGAGTTAGTACTGCCTGGTCTATGCAGTTCTCGAAGTAGGCTTATGACAGCCAAAGATAAAACAGACCACAAACAAACAGAAAACTCAATGGACAACACGTCATTGGAAAGACTAGTCGTTATAATTAAAGACGAAGAGTTGGTATTTGTAACTGACAGTGTGATACGACTTATGTGCATGACAATTCCATATTTCGGCTGCTTCCCTGGAGGTAAGTTAAGTGGGACTATAAACTCCAGCGCTGTTTGCGTCATTACATTATCTGTCTTCCATGTCGTTCGTTTAGGAATCCTGTGCTGGAATTACTGATGATTGATATGAAAGATTTGTTATTAATGAACGGATCCTTTTGTAAAATAACTGAACGTTGGCTGCGTTCGAACTGCCGGCAGGAATTGTAAGATCATATGTAGCATGTGATCTACCAGCTAACATGCGAATCCAATCCCAAGAGCCTAAACATCTCCACACTTGGATCCCATTACCCAACCAACCCCAATACACTCTTTGTGTCCACCAAATCATACACCTGAATCCTATATAAGAACTCAAATAAGTAACAAGAGATGAAAATATCTGTCCACAGGATGGTGTGGTTCAAGACAGCTGGTTTCCATCATGACTATCCGTTAAGAGAATAATCAACACGATAAACTGAAACGGGCATTTTTTCACATGACCGATTTACTGATAGACAACGCCGTCCTACTTTCCAAATCTGAAATACGGCGACATCGTCTTAATAACAGATGGATTATTTGCGCTAATGTAATAGATATAATTCCGCAGTAGAGAACTTCAGCTATGACTGACTTCGAAAGGGTGACGCGATTCCCATCCCGTGTACCCCTTAATATTCTCACGAATATCGTATGAAGCAGTTGGTTGAGTAGGTAAACAAGACTTTACAAATCTTGAGGTGATTTCTTAGCTGTGGTGGTACAACACCTGTTTAGTTGCGTGCGATTTCTGCCAAAAGCAAACAGTCGCGCACAAAAGTGTTCAAATTCACCTGCATTGCTTATTAGCATGATCATTTGGCGTTATGGCTATCTTTTCAGGAATGATCCAGTTTGCACGGTCAATTTTGAGTATTCTTTGTATAAGCAATATCTGGTAAGCTCGATAAAACAAGGTGCGTACATTTTAGAACAGCTGAGTTTTCGGAGCGAATTGAATACGTTCGATCAAACCGTTAATCCCTATTATAGTACTCTTTTTTGTATCTATCATCCGAAATGAGTTCCCATAATAGTTTCCATACTTGTCCACTTGACTCGATAATCTATAAACTATCAGGCCAAAGAAGTCAGCCTGACAAATCTGCTCTGATTTTGTGAATATTGCTCAAGATGTCTGGCCGTGTCATCAAATGGATTCGAATCAATTAGATTGTTTAGAATAAAGTAGCAGTTCCTTAAAACTTGTTTGGCAGTTTCATTATTTTTGAAGAAACCCAGTTATGTTCGAGAACTGTTGATTTAACCGTCGATCCATCGAGTCGTTTAGTAAATTCCAGTAGGAAAAGTGGATGAATTGGTCCAAATCTGACAATTCTCAGCTTCCTTGTTGACCTCTCCGTTCCGTTTGCCTCATTTGAATATACCGCTTTTTTTTGTCACTGGTTCAAATTTAACCGTAACCAGGGTTGTTTCACAAATGGGTACTAACTGAAAGTAATCGTTGTTGTCTATTGAATACACATGCAGACATTTGCAATGACTAACGCTTCACATGGAAAAAATCCTAAATTCATCTTCTATTTCTAATATCTTATTCACTAGACGAACGCACCGAAAGTGTTGGAATTGATGAAGTTGACAAACTCGGATCCTTTGAAGTTTTTCTCTTCGGAAAAGTATAAATTCAGGCCATTCACTGCAAATGAATGTACTTGTCCCATTCGTATCGATAGTTAACCATGTACCAATTTGTTTTTATGCAAGTACGCTCCGTTTGCTAATTATAATTTTTTCAATGCAGTGATATTTCTTTTTAAATGCTGGCTCCGCGGGAGTAATAGACTGACGGACAGCCTGAAAAAATGTACAACATTCATTTTTGCAACCATCAAAAAAGCGGTTAGTTCTGTTGTTTTCTCGTACCAAAGCACGGTTATCAACTGACACTTTCGCTGATTAAGACGCTTTGGAGACCAACATAGCATCCCAGTTGACAGTCTGACAAATAAAATGTCACATAGTCTGACGTATTCTCTGCCTCAGACGTGGATGATATATGAAAGACCTGATTCCGCGTGAGAAAAATCACCACGAGAACTATGCTTCCTAAATATTTCGCATAACGTCGATGCAAAAATAACAGACCGAGAAAGGTTCTTAATAATATGGCTGACACATGGGCCATAGGTGCAGCTCATTAGCCAACAGTATTTGACTTCGGAGCTTCAAAGGCAAACTTAGGCTAGTTTCATGAATACCTACTCAACCGTGTCGAATTTTCTCACCAGTGTACTACGTTGTAAATTCATTTCAACTCTACGAATTTTTGCTAAACATTCGTGATTCAATTATGAGACAACATAAAATAAACCCAAAGTCCCTTCCGGTTTGCAATTCAAAGTGAACGAAGTATTTGAGTAATGTACTATAGTAACTCGGAGAATTTTCCTCGTTATCCCTACTCACGTTTCATAATATCTAATTTGGTATTTGTGCTGAACCTACGAGTTCCCTTCACAGGCGTCTGTCCAAAAAGCCATCAATTGAACATCTTGCATTATTGCGAAATCGAATGTTGACATTATAAACTTGTGAGCAATTCATTGTGAGTTGATACTTTTCGTGCAAGTTTCCGTTTGAATTCGAAATAAAGGGGGTAAACTGAAATGCTTTGGTGAATGATATTCTATAAACAGATTGCCAAGGTGCCGAACCACTGCCATTCACACTTCGGTCATATTCAGTGAGGTAAATAGCTCCACGGTTTCAAAGTTCTATAACCTTTCTGTTTTGCATTTGTGAGCAAATCATTCGTCCTATGTTCATAGCACTGGCCAAAATGCAAGAAGTGCTTTCATTCCATATCCCGCAAAGCAGATTGTTGCCTTATCGAAAGCAAGTTAATCGGAAACATTTTTCTCCCAAGACATTTTAAGGTATGTTAATAACTCGCGAACAACCCACTAGGAATGACATATATAACGTTTTCATTTGTAAAATCCTCACCAAACAAGCCAAATTAATTAGGCATAATGTAGCTCAATAACGGGTAACATGATAATGTGGGTGTATAGAGTGTATGGTCAGATAAATATCAATGTTTTAAGTGCATAAAGTTTCCAAATTCTTCTTCAATAAGTACGGAAAATGCTTCATTGTAACTAGTTGTGAACAAATAATTGCTACGTTGTACTATTTAAAAATAGTTCTATTCGTGAGCTACGTTAGATCAGACTGAAATGAATCGATGGAACGGTAAGTTCATGCAATCACTACTAGTGGACTATCAGCAAATAGCATGCAAGACTGGAGTGAGGTCACTCTTGTTTTCATCGTGATCAAATCTCATGAGCGATGTAAGCTGGGAAAGACGGAGTCTGGAAAATCTTGCGGATCGTAATGAGGTACCTCTGTCCGCTCATATTCAACAGGTATTTCAGTATCTCTGCACGGTTCCAAGGCTCATAGACCAAGATGGTTTAGGACTGCAATTGGTCAGAGAAAAGCAAGGCGGAAAGGGTCCTGTTGTTGAGCTTAATATATTTTCTCTAGTATGGAAGTCTTTCGGCATCTGTTCATCCATTTTGGCTTTCGGGGTTCTGTTGTATATTTTACGGTTGTTTTGAGAAGTCACAGGGCTGCACAACGGGTTGCTCAGCATTGTTTGTCTGAGCGTACGTGGGCTGGTTGTTCCTAATTGGTTAGTAATCAGACGACTCGTCACTCGTTTGTCTGTGCAATCAACTACTGAACAAATAGTTGGATAAAGCAAATCTTTGATGTCAAATTGTTCCCTAGGTTCGGACACATTTAGTTTTCGCAGATCAGCACGAAGTGTATCGTTTGTGTAGATGAGGTTGGAATGATATCGACGATGTCTGATTAATTTTCTGCAGCTTTTCCGCCGTCGGCAATTAGCCAACATTCTCACAAAAGTCGAGTCATTACGGAAGGCACAGACGAGCAGGCTGCCAACTGCCAAGCTAACCAGTAAGATGCTCAGTCCGGTGATGAAAAGTTGACGCCTGGTAAAATCGAAGATCACGCGACAAGAGGCTGGAATGGAAAATGAATTTACTTGCTTCAACGAATTTCTTTTCACACATCTCTGACTAATGTGATACGGTAGGAAGCGCAAGATAAACACTGCGTTCTAATCAAGTCCAACCACATAAAAGGTAAAATATGGACTGAACTCGCTGAGTTAGATGCTATAACCCCACCTGGATAACTTCCACAGTTCATTGAACGCATATTGCCTCTTCTGTTTGGCAGTCTTTTGTATTTGAGGTTACCTAGTAATGTTCCCCGTATATACGGTGGTGAGAATTTTATTATCTAACGAGCGAAAGCGTTTGCGTATAGTCGTGCTTAGTCCAGTTTGTTCGCAGAGTAAAAGGATAGGTGGATATTGGAATATCAAAACATAGGCAACAGATTAAAAAAGTAGAACGATAACCGGCCTATTTTCGTCATTTGGTAGGTTTAAGGAAATGTGGTACCCGTAACCTGTAAGCGTTTTGTATGTGAATCCTCTTTCACAGTCAAGAAAATGGCCATGCAACAGCACCGCTAGTCTCCGTTAGTCACTCGAGAGTGAGTGAAAAACTGGCTTTCATACGTGCAATATTCATACAAACTGGCTACGCGGAGATGTTGATAGACAGAACTATGCAACAGCAGAGTGAAAGGGACCAGTCACATCAAACGGAAAAGAAAAATGTACACATCAGATTACCCTTCAAGGGCGATACGTTAGCTGAAATTATCACACGTAGACTCACAGTGGCGGTTAGTAAAACATTTTACGCTGCTAAATTACTTGTCCACTTCACATCCAATCCGGTTTTGTGTCCATGCCTAAAAGATAAAGTGTCTGTTTCTGCATCGTCGTTTTGTGTATACTCACTCACTTCTTCCTGCGGAATCAGTTATATTGGCCGCAAGACCAGACGTTTATCTGAACGGGTCCGGGAACACCATCCAGCTTGGCTCAACAGTGCAACAACGAAATCTGTCAACAATGCCATACTATCGCAACCGGTGGATTCGAATCACTCTGTCAATATGACGGACGTATTTGGTCCAATCTACCGAGTTAAAGCCATCCAGTCGAGGGCAGTGAGGCGTAGGATTGTGTCCACCGCTGAAGCTATTGTAATTCGCCTGTACAGCCTACCCCTGTGCGTCCAGAAACTTTTTGTTCAGGCTTTGGATCTGCCATGGCCAACCCCACACCCTTTTAGCCTGTCAATACCCGCGGTTCAAGTGGGTACTTGACTGCAGCGTAACATTAAACTGATTGACCTCATTAACCACCTGTTCCCCGTTAACACCGTTTATTGATTCCCCTGTAAAATTCGTGGTATAAATGTGATGTATTTAGCCTGATGATGAATGACTGAAAATGAGTCTGTTCTCTACACAGTATTTTTAAGAGACGATTTATCAATCACTCGTACGACAAGTCAAGAAGAGGTTGTTCATGGTAACTTAAGTGAGTCCATGTTGTCATTCGGTTGCAATGGAATCAGGAAAGTGGGTTGTGGTGCGAAACCTGTTGAGTTTCAGTTTACAACTGATAGATTATAAAACTCTTTCGATAAAAGGAGCTTCGATGTCTGTTAGAAAAATCCGAAGTAAACAGAAGCGAACTTGGGCTGATGTCCAAATCACTTTTCAATCATGTGAGGCACACCCCGTAGGATGGGTATGCTACAAACAGGCCATGTGATTGACAGTTGTTTTTAGAATTACAGTTGATCGGTCAGTAGCATTAGCATGAACTGAGTATTACTCCACCAGATAAAGTAAATTATATCACTTGGTGATTGAAAACTGTTATTGTACATACTGTTCTTGTCATTCCGGATAATTGATCAGTTTCAACGTAGCACTCAAATGTTTTCCCATTTAATGAACACTGATAAAAGCTAGTTAAGTTGTTTTTTTTCTAGAAGGACGCACATATTTTAGACGTCGAAAGCAAGCATTGTTAACTGAAGTTCCAAAGTAATTTCAAGAAATCCGATTAGCATGATTAGCTTCTTGTTGCAAACTGAAGGCTATACGTGCTTGTGGTTGAAACCTCATTTCTGTCATACCTTGTTGGACTTGGATTGGGGAGAATGACTATACATTAATTCTGAGAGGACAAAGTTGTCAGGGATATTTGGGTGGCTTGACTACTAACTGTCAACTGAACAAATATTTTGCGAATGTCATGTAAGGTCGTTCAGCTTTACACATTAAATGGTGAACGGTGTGTCACACGAAAGAAATCTTAGACCGTGTTGTGACTCATTTCGTGTTATCTTCTGTATATAGTTCAGACATGCGGCGTGCATCGCGATTAGAATTTTACAATGTTCGACTGATATTCGTGGCAATAACATTAACATAATCCGTGCTTGTTTCACAGGCGATATTTCAATGAATTTCTCCACCACGACTACCAAATCTATTTCGTTACTTTATCTATATGTTCAAAGACATCCCGCCACATCAAACGACAGCCATTTAGATAGAGGTGTGGGACCCAAGTATCCAGACTTACAATAAGAGTATGCTTATTTTTGTTCATTCAAAAAGTACAGCTAACACGCAATAAGATTACCAAATTAAGAAACTGGCCGAATTCGTTGCATACCTGTGTTGTTCTCAGGAAAGAAAATTTGAACAGATGTTGTCAGGGTTCGCAGTCGGCCATCTTTGTCATAATTTTCTTCATCAGGAGAGAAACGACAAAATTCCTAGCGTGAAGAAATCAACAAATTTGAGTTGTCAGTGAGTGAAAATAGAATGATAACGCGTAAGACTTAAGAAAACTATGTTGATGCCTTTGTGCATATTCTTCATTCAGCATGGACAGAGAGTTATACGAAGTGCAGTTAATGCGATCCACACAATATTCTCTTTTACACAAGTCTATTTTATGTAACAGAAGATATTTACACTTCATAGTGCAACAGGGCTGTCCAAAAAAGTATAGTTCATGACACTTCAAATGAGATAGCGCCGCCAGAATTCTACTGCATGCAAGTTCTACACCTATGTGTGCATGACGGATCAGTCTCGATATGGTCAACGTGAAATAGACATAGGTCCGTAAAAGTATGTACCATAATATGAGCTGCAAATATGTTGGTTTTATTGAACACAAGTTGTGTCGAAGCTCACGACCTGGTTATATCCATGCACTTTGAAATCGGATTAACTTGATGAGGCGACCTGCGCTTAACAAACCGTGACAGTCTCTTTGAACAGCAAATTAAATGAACAGTATTTTCGCAAGTGCACTTCTTCTCTTGGTGTTACCTAAGGTGGTTATTCTTCACCCCAAAAAAGTATTCCGGATTGTCCAAGGAATTGCAGTGCGTTTGATAGAAATCGATTTCTTCCCCTATGCTAAAGAAAACGGGAAGTCTTTGTCTTGAGATGAAGGCGACTGCTTCCGTAAATGTTTGTCATGTCAAATCAAGAGACGAGTGCAAAAAGCCACTTTACTCCGCTTCAAAGTATGTGCTACAGACAGGAGAGTACAGAGCATTTATACAGTGCACCTATGGACGGAAAAAATGAAGTTTAATAATTGCGACTTGGAACTGAGTTGAGAGAAAGTACGCAATATTTTGTTGCTTTTGTGTTACCATCCATGCTATGTGATTCGCGCCCATGTGTGAGCTGAATGGCAATTTTCTCTACGCACCAGCACTGTGTGACAGAGAAGTAAATGTTAGATTACGTAACGCTGACTAGTATACTGCTAGCTCCCAATCCTTTATAAAGGTTGTAATGTTAGGCGCCTCCACTTGTAGGTAGCCAACATTAACCTTCAGCCATGCCTGGGACGCTGGCTCGTGTATTTCCACTGACAGTCCACAGGACTGTTAGGTACTACGAGCTAATTGCTGAAATCCCACTGACAGCCATGAGTGCGTGTTTACTTTTACACTTCTGACAGAGTAGATTTGCCTTGTTCAATGCATTTCACGTAGATCAGGTTCTGTTGGACCAAAATATTTCCCCCAAAATTTAACCTCTACAAAGCGAAAATCCTTTCTCTCGGAAAGTTTGTTTTCGTTGAAGAGAAATGCTGTGCTGCACAATCGTTTCTTCTGACATTTCTTTTTGGCTTTTTTGCAGCATCCAAACGTGATATTGTTTCCGCCCGCAGAATTATACAATTCATTTATTTAAAATGCCATCTCCTCAATTCATTCATGCTCTACATTCCATGTTTACTGGTCAACCGAGCTAAATTCTCATGAAGACGTTGACAACAAGTAATTTGACTTGATCTCTGTAATTGCTGGCCAATTTCAAACACGTCACCCGTGGGTATGTATAACCTTTCTTTACGTGATTACCCTCCGTAAATCATTAAGTTTCATAAAGTTGCGTAGATATTTTATTTTACACCCAAAAAATTCCATCCCCTTGCTGCTCTCACCAAGATCATCGTCGATACAACCACATGACATTGTTCGCCATTTAACCAAAAGTAAACATTGTGGTACGCGAACCATTTCTAAAAATGTGTAAGCTGTTAGTATAACTTACGGCAAACAGGGCTGATGACTCACACTGGTCAGGGAAACAGTCAGCGTGATGAACAATAGCTGGAAAGTGGTTGCAAATACTCAGAGAAATAGGAGAGTCCAACAGATTGCGGTGGAAGCACAACTATACCAAAATAATAACTTGCATTTTGGAAGCCGTACGCATTTTTGATGACAGGCCAATAGTGCAGGTGTGTGAATATACTAACAATAGTGACAGTCTCAGACTCAAAGCTTTTCGGTGCTCAGAGAAATCTCCGGGTTGTTCGGCGATGAATTCAGCTTTGATGAACTTTGCACTATTGGAAGTGATATACTTGATGGCGTTTTCCCACGCTGCATGTAAGTGGTTTTTTGCATACACGAATTTTCAACCGATGGTTTTGTTCCCCCTAGTAAAGTTGTATTGCTCGTATTGGTACAGAAATCACTATGAGTCTGAAGAAAATAACGCCAACAATTCTACATATATATGACAAGTAAATAGCATTGTGCCGAACCAAATAACAACCAATTTAAACTCATTAGAATCCTGAAAGCATAGTAAAAATAATGGTTGTAGATCATCGATTGAATCAGGGAAGGCTTGCGGAGTTTAACGGAGCGGTGAGTTGATGTGAGACCAAATATTGTCTTGTAGTTCCTTTGTTGGATGAGGCTGTCCAAGTCTTGGAGACCAAATCCTGTCAGTGCGACCGTGTGCCGCTTAGCTCGTGTCACTGAATCCAGGCGGGGTGTTATGTCATGTGCTATGTACTGACCTTTTCTGCTACCTTAACGTGGCGGTCACGTTTGTGTACTGTTTTCATCAGGAGGGCTATGCTGACTGCGACCTCGGTCGTTGCAGGTTCAACCCTGTCAGACTGGCCAAAGGGGAGCAGCCAAACAAAAAGCAGATGTGTCCGTTGTGAGGTGTTCGTTGTGTATGGTGTTAGTCTGTTGCGTTTCGGTTCGGTTTGTTATTTTCTTTTTTGCCTGATCTGGTTCTCTGTGTGCAGTATTATCTCTATGTGAATGTGCCGAAAGTCTCGGGTTGTGACAGTCGAACCTGTTCTGAATGGTTGATGCTACTACACATGACAGGGTGGATAGGCGAAAATATGCTACTGCCAATCACTCACCCTTATACTGTCCCCCAATATTAATCTCCGTGCTGATAATGCTCACTCAAGTTTCAGTAGCCCGAAGAGCAACCTGACACAAGCCCGAGGACGCAAGACGCTCTGTGTTGGAGCATGGAGTGTACACACGCTGCTGGATCGATGCAACTCCAGCGGACGACCAGAATGACGCACTGCACTGGTCGCGATGGAACTTCGTCGCTATGGGATCGAAGTAGCAGCCTTGAGCGAGACGAGGTTTGCGGACGAAGGTAAATTACGGGAAGCAGGTGCCGGGTACTCCTTCTACTGGATAGGTTACCCGACAGATGGTGTTCGGGAGCATGGTGTCTGTTTTGCCGTCGCTGATCGCATCAACGCTTTGATGATAGGCGAATCGCACGGCATCAGCCCTCGAATGCTGTCTGTGCGCCTGCGACTCGGTCGAGGTTAGTGTGCTACATTTGTTAGTGTTTATGGTCCAACTGTGTGTCACTGATGATACAAAGGACCAGTTCTATAATCAACTGTCAGCCACAATCCGGTCGGTGCCTGTAACTGATCGACTGTTTGTGTTAGTGACTTGAACGCTCGAGTCGGGCGCGACTCTGTAGCTTGGTCGGGAGTCCTCCGCCTTTACGGCATTGGTTCGGTGAACGAAAACGGTGATCGTCTGCTCCGCCTGTGTGCTACTCACGAGCTGGCTGTCACGAACACCCGATTCCAGTTGGATGCGAACGACACCACGACGTGGACCCATCCACGAAGTGGTCATCATCACTTGCTTGACTACGTGATTATGCGACGGCGCGACATTCGCAAAGTGCGTATCACACGAGTGATGCGCGGCGCTGAATGTAGCACCGATCATCAACTGGTCAGGACTAAATTATTTGTCCATGTACGCAAGTCTGTCTATCGTAGATCTTCCGGACAACGGCAGAAGTTGGATATAAAAAGACTGGAG